>JAAAWM010011673.1:0-94955 GCA_036873465.1 Thinopyrum obtusiflorum
GGGGGGGTGAATAGGCAATTTTTATCAAAGTCTTCAAAACGTGGAAGTTTCGAAGACAAACAATAGAAATGACCTAATTGATATGCAGCGGAAGATAAACTACAACAAGTAAGACATTGTCAAGTATGCAATAGCGGTAACGTACGAAGACTAATAGCTCCCAGAGTATAGGTCGAGGAGTAAAATATCCTAATACCACCCAATGGCGACGTGGGATTGTAAGCCACACAACCATGTTAGTAAATCAGTTTTTCAAACACTAGACTCAACTTCGGCCAAGGAGTTGGAAAGGGGGATCCTACAGGCAGTCGGCTCTGGTACCAGCTTATGACGCCCCCGATTCAATCGTACACTAATCATACAAGCAAACGTGTATGATCAAGATCAGGGACTCACGGGGATATATCACAACACAACTCTAAACACAGAAGAAAGAAATACAAGCTTCATATTACAAGCCAGGGGCCTCGAGGGCTCGAATACAAAAGCTCGATACACAAGCGAGTCAGCGAAAGCAACAATATCTGAGTACAGACATAAGTTAAACAAGTTTTGCCTTAAGAAGGCTAACACAAACATCAACCATCAAAGAGGCAAGGCCTCCTGCCTCGGACCTCCTAACTACTCCTGGTCGTCGGCGGGCTCCACGTAGTAGTAAGCACCCTCGGAGTAGTAGTAGTAGTAGGTGGGGGTGGCATCATCTGGCTCCTGGGATCCACCATCTGGTTGCAACAACCAGAAAGAAGGGAGAAGGGGGGAAAGGGGGGAGCAAAGCAACCGTGAGTACTCATCCAAAGTACTCGCAAGCATCAGATCTATACTAAGTATGCATTGTATCAAATGGAAGGTTTGTATCTGTGGACTGAACTGCAGAATGCCAGAATAGAGGGGGAAGTCCTAGCCTATCAAAGACTAGCATCTTGAAGCAGCTCCGAGCATCTTGCAGCATGTAGAAGAGTAAAGAATGACATTTTATAATTAACAAGCATGTTGTAGTATTAACGCCCAGAGATCCTTCCTCGACTCCCTGCGAGAAAGCAATCCCGGAGCCACATATCTCAAGTATCCATTTCTAGTTGTATAAGATCGGGATATAAGACTGAACGTCCATTACCGTGGACACGGTATTTGAATATATGTCTTCCCTGCAGGGGTGCACCATGTTAACCAACACGCTCGATCACTCTGGCCGGACACACCTTTTTGGGGTCAATGCCCGGCCTCGGAAGATCAACACGTCGCAGCCCTACCTAGGCTCAGCAGAGAGGTCCCCGCCGGTCTACATTGAAAGTGCTAGTTATCGACTAGAGGGGGGGTGAATAGGCAATTTTTATCAAAGTCTTCAAAACGTGGAAGTTTCGAAGACAAACAATAGAGGGGGGGGGGGGGGGGGGGGGGGGGGGGGGGGGGGGGGGGGGGGGGGGGGGGGGGGGGGGGGGGGGGGGGGGGGGGGGGGGGGGGGGGGGGGGGGGGGGGGGGGGGGGGGGGGGGGGGGGGGGGGGGGGGGGGGGGGGGGGGGGGGGGGGGGGGGGGGGGGGGGGGGGGGGGGGGGGGGGGGGGGGGGGGGGGGGGGGGGGGGGGGGGGGGGGGGGGGGGGGGGGGGGGGGGGGGGGGGGGGGGGGGGGGGGGGGGGGGGGGGGGGGGGGGGGGGGGGGGGGGGGGGGGGGGGGGGGGGGGGGGGGGGGGGGGGGGGGGGGGGGGGGGGGGGGGGGGGGGGGGGGGGGGGGGGGGGGGGGGGGGGGGGGGGGGGGGGGGGGGGGGGGGGGGGGGGGGGGGGGGGGGGGGGGGGGGGGGGGGGGGGGGGGGGGGGGGGGGGGGGGGGGGGGGGGGGGGGGGGGGGGGGGGGGGGGGGGGGGGGGGGGGGGGGGGGGGGGGGGGGGGGGGGGGGGGGGGGGGGGGGGGGGGGGGGGGGGGGGGGGGGGGGGGGGGGGGGGGGGGGGGGGGGGGGGGGGGGGGGGGGGGGGGGGGGGGGGGGGGGGGGGGGGGGGGGGGGGGGGGGGGGGGGGGGGGGGGGGGGGGGGGGGGGGGGGGGGGGGGGGGGGGGGGGGGGGGGGGGGGGGGGGGGGGGGGGGGGGGGGGGGGGGGGGGGGGGGGGGGGGGGGGGGGGGGGGGGGGGGGGGGGGGGGGGGGGGGGGGGGGGGGGGGGGGGGGGGGGGGGGGGGGGGGGGGGGGGGGGGGGGGGGGGGGGGGGGGGGGGGGGGGGGGGGGGGGGGGGGGGGGGGGGGGGGGGGGGGGGGGGGGGAAACAATGTTACACAATACAAGACAAGACAAACGCAGTGCCGGGTGTGTCCTAACGTAGTAATACACGTTACCGATGAAGGGGGATCCCATCCGGGAAAGTATTCCCGGTTCCGGACATTTGTCAGACAGATGACCGGAGGGGAATGGAATAATAAATACACTGCACGGGTGCAACGGGGATGCATGACACGTCTAAACGCAGTGCTAGGGTGATCTTCTGCCTATCTAAGTGCATTAGATATTTTAGGAATTTATTAGGATTCATTTTATTAAAGTCATGCACTATTCACCTGCCAGAAACAGGCAAAAAGTTGCAAGTTTAGATGGCTAGGGGCATCCTACAGGTATGTGGGTAGCGTATCCGGGTTCGTCTCGCCGATCTGAGCAACTTTCATGTTCAAAGTTTTTCGATCCGGATTACGGTTTAAAAGATATGATTTACTGAAGATTTAATTGATCTCTGAAATTAACTAATCATTTAATTTCGAATTATCCAAAACATTATCCAGAATAGTGCCAGTAGGGGCCCACATGTCATAGTTCACTAACACTAAATAACTGCCTAAACAAGGGGGGGGGGGGGGGGGGGGGGGGGGGGGGGGGGGGGGGGGGGGGGGGGGGGGGGGGGGGGGGGGGGGGGGGGGGGGGGGGGGGGGGGGGGGGGGGGGGGGGGGGGGGGGGGGGGGGGGGGGGGGGGGGGGGGGGGGGGGGGGGGGGGGGGGGGGGGGGGGGGGGGGGGGGGGGGGGGGGGGGGGGGGGGGGGGGGGGGCGGCAGGGCACCAGCGCCCGCACGGCCACAGGACCAGCGGGGCCGAGCAGCTAGCGGGAGGGGGCGAGGCGACGATGGCGGGGTCGGGCCGGGGATGGCCGGCGACGGGAGGGGCGCTGGAGGGGCACCGGCCCCATCGGGCGGCGGCGGCGCGGGCGCCCCGATCCACTTTTGGATCGGGGGGGAGGAGAGGAGGAGTGCGGGTTAGGGTTACGGGGGGTGTGAGGTATAGGCCAGCAGGTGGGCTGGGGATTTTGGGCCGGTGGCCTGCTGGGCCGGAGCCCTGGGGGGGTTTCTTTTCTGTTTTATTTTGTTTTTCTATTTTTCTCTTTTGTTTTTATTTCAAATCACTTTTGTAAAATATGAAAACTATCCCAATATTACCAGTGCAATATTAGACACTGATACAAAAAGGTTTTGAGTCCAAACACCTTCATATGGATTTTATTTAATTAAAAAGGCATTAAATAGTGTTGTTTTGCTGCGGTTTCTATTTGTTTGAGCCACTTAAATATTTTAGTTATCACTGCTGCTAATTTTATATCTGCCTCTGGATTATTTGCAACAAGATGTACATTTTTGTTTCTGGATTTGAACAACTTTTATTTCCACTTTTAGTTTGAATTCCCATTTGAATTTGAGTTTGAACAGTGATATGTTGCTAATGATGATTAGGCACTGTTAAACATGATGACATGGCATCATCAGAAGGGGATTACTGTAGCTAACCCCTGGGGGTGTTACAAATCTCCTCCACTACAAGAAATCTCGTCCCGAGATTTAAGCGGTGGAGTAGGGGGAAAGTTCTGGTTGCGAAATTCTAACGGGTCTCCTCGGTCTTGGTTGCCCTTCATCGAAGAGGTTGATTCCTTTCGTTGATGTCTTCGTTACTCTGCTTCAAGTCATCGTGATCAAATCGTCATCTTTTCTTCGGGATCTTCATCGTCCTACGAACGCGATAAGGGGGGAAAACTTTGGAAGAACGCATCTCCACAAAGTTTTTGTGCATATGACGGTGAACTCAATGGGAGATACACGAAGTACCCCACGAGTTGTATTTCAGTGAAAACGTTGAGCGCAATATACGATGGTACCAAAGTTTCAAACGGGTAGGCAATCATTCGATGCCTAGACAGAAGCTGAAAAGGGGGCTTGAACAACGAGAATAACATGGTGTTTGATACCAGGATGAAACATGGCAGAATTTAGCTCGTGAATTACACACGAAGCCAAGTGCAAAGGATACATCAGAATCAGGGTTGAACAGGAGAGTCAGGTTTCGATCCCGTGGACCTGTGGGTTATGGGCCCACCATGTGGGATGAAAGTAGGAAGAGTGGTGACATCTTGCACAGAAAGCAAGGCATGTCAGAGGATAGTCTATGACGGCAACAATGTCGGTACCGAGGACAGGGACGAAGATACACCGTTTTCCCGCTCGTTGAAACGAGACGGACCGATAGGCAAAGTTCTCGTCCACCGGAGGTTACCGGAATGTTAACAACAATAGTAACGAGGTTTTGCTGGCAGAGTGGTACACCGAGGTGTTTTCATAAGCAGAGAATTATTACTGCTTAGATCATATAGATAAAGAAGGTTAAACAGGACAACGGAAAGGAAGATGTGATCAACACATTAATCAGAACAATGGAAAGGAAAATACTGTGTCTATACACAAGTATTAAGAGCATAACCTTCCCACGGACAAGCAGAACTTGGCATACAGGGTGGGAGAGCAAGTACCCAACCATTTAGATAAAGAGGCAAAGAATAATGATGACGTTACCCATACAACGGTGTTTGGGTAACTGACCAAGAAACACTTAGCATTTTTGCTTCCAATGTTCTTGTTGAAGAGCGGGGCATCATAGTTATGCTTCAAGGTAGCAATGATATGATGTTACAAGCAAGGGCCAGACTGTGGATGCACAAATGATCCATCAGGAGCAACTTATAAACTAAGTCTTATAATTTACTGCTGGAAGAATGGCTAACATTGCAAACAGTAGGGGCCCACATGTCATAGTTCACTAACACTAAATAACTGCCTAAACAATAATTAGCAACTAACCCTAGACAGTTAACTTAACAGTATTAATTAACTAATTAATTAAATTGATTAATTACTAAACTAATCATTTTTTTATTATTTTTATATATTCATTTTTAAACACAGGCACTTGGCCATTTGGACACTGGACGGGCCGGACGTGTCCGGGGGGGGGGGGGGGGGGGGGGGGGGGGGGGGGGGGGGGGGGGGGGGGGGGGGGGGGGGGGGGGGGGGGGGGGGGGGGGGGGGGGGGGGGGGGGGGGGGGGGGGGGGGGGGGGGGGGGGGGGGGGGGGGGGGGGGGGGGGGGGGGGGGGGGGGGGGGGGGGGGGGGGAAGAATGGCTAACATTGCAAAAAGAAAGAAACAAAATTATAATAATAGGTCATCCAGCCAGGTGTGCCAAGGCATGACATCACCTTACCGGGTCATTAAAGGACCAATGTTATAACTCCTGGAAAATATGTCCCAACCATCATATCTGACCGAGATTCAGATCTGATTGGTGACATGATACCTCAGACGCGGGATGTCCGAGAAGAAAGGTGCAACACAAATCGATGAGATGACATGGTAAGATTCTCGGGAAATGAACTATGGAAGTAGGTCTTCCGAAACAATAGTTCATCATTAAACCAATGAGAGGATGAGGAGGTGGCTGATGGACTCAGCGACAATTCATCGAGAATTCCAAACGGATGGATTTTCACAGTTACTTGAACAAGGAGATGACATTTGTCAATTAAAACGACATAATGTTGTATGCTCAAGGAAAACATACATCATTAAGCATTGGTCGAAAGGGCGACCGAAATATGACCTTAGGTAGCAAGATCAAGGTTGGGGTGATGATGCGATAATCAACAGTCCAAGAACGAACTGTCGATCGTTAACATTCAAAGCAACAGGGTTGCTAGAAGTATAGAATCCAAGCAGTATCGCTTGTATATTGGTATCCCGGTTGGAATCAACACGGGGACCAAGAAAGAATGGTGATGATGAGAAGTATCACCCATGCCAAGAATTTCTGAGAGGTGGAGCAATCCTCACAACATACTCAGCATAAAAGACGGTAATACTTCAAGGTAGAACATATTACAAGCTGGATAGCAAGTTGCATCCATGACATGGACAAGCTCGCGACGAAAGGAAGTCAACGGGGTTGTCGATGATAACAAAAATCATCGAGGGCAAGGGGGGTATTTCACATCATGAGCACAGTTGACATCTCGGAAGAAGCCCAAATGTTGAAGGTGATCATGACATATTTGTCGAGGGTTTTCAAGGGAATGCAATCAAAACGCGACGGCGTCAAGCAGGGAATGACGACGTGGAAGTCATATGAATAACAGGTAAGATGCAAGCTCGGAATCAAAGTTGCCTTTCAGAACAAGCAACACGATTGTTGAAAGCTCGACGTAAGTCGTGCTCACACACTGAAGAATTCGTGCACCAGAGAAGGACGAGGTAGCACAGTCAAAGATAGCGAGACAAAGGGATGCATCCGATAGTCTAGTAATAACCATATTGAGTTTAAAAATTTCCCAGTAACATTTACTAGGAGTAGTGCATTGCAATGCAGATTTGATTTACTAAACGATCTTCTCGGTTGACGGCAACCTAGAACCCGTAGAGTGATTACGACAAGGAAAGTTATTACTTCAACAAAGTTAGTAAGATGCCGTGCAAAGGCAAGATATCCTCGAGATACCACGGGGTAAAACTCGAAGGTAAAACATGATAGAGGTTGAACTGGGTCGTTGAGCGACGACATCAGATACTTTAACCTTGTCAAGATTGACGAGGCACTGGAATGAATTTCTTTCGAACATATTGAATAAGGATAGCATGGTCGGAACCATAACTGCAAGGGATCAATTTGATGATACTGAAAGAATTATACAGCTGGATAATTATTTCGCAAGAAGCTTCTGAGACGGTCTACATCATTTCCATGGGCATGAACACAAAGCTCAAGGTCGACTCCCACTTATTCAATGCATAACATTTCATACACTCCTCGCTCCAATGAAATTGTAGTGTTGGATATTTATCTGGAAAAATACCAGAATAGTATGACTTGTGAAAACTTTTGGGTTCTCACGCATTAGGGAAAGCATAGGTTCAACCCATCGGGGTATCATAAGAACATATACCACAAGCTTCAAGAGTAATTAACACAAGCTCGAGGGTAGAGCATGGTTGGTCAATCAGAGAACATAATTTTCCAAAGGCATTATGTATCAGGGGAAGGACTTACAAAGTGATTGAAAATGAAGGACACTGTCGGATAATAATCCAACAATGGATCGGGCGATCCACAACGGAACTGATGTGAGTATCGGTACTCCTTCAAAGAAACAAAGAATGCAGAGTCATTGGATTCAAGAATCACCTGAATAGTCTGATGCTTAAATACAAGAGAAGTATGATTTCCCAAACGAATGATCAGAAGCAGACGCTATGATCAAGGATGGATAAGTTGAAATGCTTAGGTGGACAATCAATACAGGTTTGAATTGTCGAGAACCAGCTCATGTCCGGGGGGGACGTCTGAGTCGGAAAGATAATTTAAAGGGATAACCTAATGACTACGTGCATACGCACATATTGAATCATTAGGCTCAAAGTGGCAAAGTCAAGGGTTGCCAAAGAAGACTACTAGACATATGGAATTAACCATAATGCAAGCAGACAAGAATCCCAAGAGCAACAGGCTGCAGAGGATTTTCTGAAGATCGAAAACATTCCGAAGAATTTTGTGAGACACAAGAACAATTGGGATGAACGGATCCTCGACAACTGTGAGGATTTAACCGTAAGGTTTTTCATGCGGAGTGAACTGCAAGGCAGCAACTCAAAGGATTCTCGGGGCAACGAAGAATATTTCGAGGCATCTTGTAACAACAAGAGCGACGAGGAATGATCGTGAGAATGACAAGTGTATGTAGTCATCCACAGAGGTATATCGGTGGCAGGAATTACAAAGGCAATGAGCACAAAGGGCTCAAGATAACATCGATGGGTATCCTCAGGATCTTCTGACGAAGCAGGTGATCTTCTGGCATGAGGGCTCTCCGGGAGAAGTATTTGCGAGAACCTAATGTCAGAGTTTAGCAAAACTTTTCCAAATAGTTTAGTAAAACCTTTTCCCGAATAGAAGAGAGGTCAGAGTCCCAGAGTATAGACGAGGAATAAAAGACACTAATACCACCCATTGGTGTCGTGGGCCCGTAAGCCACACAACAAGTTAGTAAAAAATGTTTTTCTTACTCTAGACTCAACTTCGGCCAAGGAGGTGGAAAGGGGTCTACCTATAGGCAGTCGGCTCTGATACCAGCTTGTGACGCCCTCGATTTGATCGTGGGGGGGGGGGGGGGGGGGGGGGGGGGGGGGGGGGGGGGGGGGGGGGGGGGGGGGGGGGGGGGGGGGGGGGGGGGGGGGGGGGGGGGGGGGGGGGGGGGGGGGGGGGGGGGGGGGGGGGGGGGGGGGGGGGGGGGGGGGGGGGGGGGGGGGGGGGGGGGGGGGGGGGGGGGGGGGGGGGGGGGGGGGGGGGGGGGGGGGGGGGGGGGGGGGGGGGGGGGGGGGGGGGGGGGGGGGGGGGGGGGGGGGGGGGGGGGGGGGGGGGGGGGGGGGGGGGGGGGGGGGGGGGGGGGGGGGGGGGGGGGGGGGGGGGGGGGGGGGGGGGGGGGGGGGGGGGGGGGGGGGGGGGGGGGGGGGGGGGGGGGGGGGGGGGGGGGGGGGGGGGGGGGGGGGGGGGGGGGGGGGGGGGGGGGGGGGGGGGGGGGGGGGGGGGGGGGGGGGGGGGGGGGGGGGGGGGGGGGGGGGGGGGGGGGGGGGGGGGGGGGGGGGGGGGGGGGGGGGGGGGGGGGGGGGGGGGGGGGGGGGGGGGGGGGGGGGGGGGGGGGGGGGGGGGGGGGGGGGGGGGGGGGGGGGGGGGGGGGGGGGGGGGGGGGGGGGGGGGGGGGGGGGGGGGGGGGGGGGGGGGGGGGGGGGGGGGGGGGGGGGGGGGGGGGGGGGGGGGGGGGGGGGGGGGGGGGGGGGGGGGGGGGGGGGGGGGGGGGGGGGGGGGGGGGGGGGGGGGGGGGGGGGGGGGGGGGGGGGGGGGGGGGGGGGGGGGGGGGGGGGGGGGGGGGGGGGGGGGGGGGGGGGGGGGGGGGGGGGGGGGGGGGGGGGGGGGGGGGGGGGGGGGGGGGGGGGGGGGGGGGGGGGGGGGGGGGGGGGGGGGGGGGGGGGGGGGGGGGGGGGGGGGGGGGGGGGGGGGGGGGGGGGGGGGGGGGGGGGGGGGGGGGGGGGGGGGGGGGGGGGGGGGGGGGGGGGGGGGGGGGGGGGGGGGGGGGGGGGGGGGGGGGGGGGGGGGGGGGGGGGGGGGGGGGGGGGGGGGGGGGGGGGGGGGGGGGGGGGGGGGGGGGGGGGGGGGGGGGGGGGGGGGGGGGGGGGGGGGGGGGGGGGGGGGGGGGGGGGGGGGGGGGGGGGGGGGGGGGGGGGGGGGGGGGGGGGGGGGGGGGGGGGGGGGGGGGGGGGGGGGGGGGGGGGGGGGGGGGGGGGGGGGGGGGGGGGGGGGGGGGGGGGGGGGGGGGGGGGGGGGGGGGGGGGGGGGGGGGGGGGGGGGGGGGGGGGGGGGGGGGGGGGGGGGGGGGGGGGGGGGGGGGGGGGGGGGGGGGGGGGGGGGGGGGGGGGGGGGGGGGGGGGGGGGGGGGGGGGGGGGGGGGGGGGGGGGGGGGGGGGGGGGGGGGGGGGGGGGGGGGGGGGGGGGGGGGGGGGGGGGGGGGGGGGGGGGGGGGGGGGGGGGGGGGGGGGGGGGGGGGGGGGGGGGGGGGGGGGGGGGGGGGGGGGGGGGGGGGGGGGGGGGGGGGGGGGGGGGGGGGGGGGGGGGGGGGGGGGGGGGGGGGGGGGGGGGGGGGGGGGGGGGGGGGGGGGGGGGGGGGGGGGGGGGGGGGGGGGGGGGGGGGGGGGGGGGGGGGGGGGGGGGGGGGGGGGGGGGGGGGGGGGGGGGGGGGGGGGGGGGGGG
This sequence comes from Thinopyrum obtusiflorum, assembly GCA_036873465.1. Lineage (NCBI taxonomy): Eukaryota > Viridiplantae > Streptophyta > Magnoliopsida > Poales > Poaceae > Thinopyrum > Thinopyrum obtusiflorum. The sequence continues at coordinate 10,070 of JAAAWM010011673.1, forward strand.
GGGGGGGGGGGGGGGGGGGGGGGGGGGGGGGGGGGGGGGGGGGGGGGGGGGGGGGGGGGGGGGGGGGGGGGGGGGGGGGGGGGGGGGGGGGGGGGGGGGGGGGGGGGGGGGGGGGGGGGGGGGGGGGGGGGGGGGGGGGGGGGGGGGGGGGGGGGGGGGGGGGGGGGGGGGGGGGGGGGGGGGGGGGGGGGGGGGGGGGGGGGGGGGGGGGGGGGGGGGGGGGGGGGGGGGGGGGGGGGGGGGGGGGGGGGGGGGGGGGGGGGGGGGGGGGGGGGGGGGGGGGGGGGGGGGGGGGGGGGGGGGGGGGGGGGGGGGGGGGGGGGGGGGGGGGGGGGGGGGGGGGGGGGGGGGGGGGGGGGGGGGGGGGGGGGGGGGGGGGGGGGGGGGGGGGGGGGGGGGGGGGGGGGGGGGGGGGGGGGGGGGGGGGGGGGGGGGGGGGGGGGGGGGGGGGGGGGGGGGGGGGGGGGGGGGGGGGGGGGGGGGGGGGGGGGGGGGGGGGGGGGGGGGGGGGGGGGGGGGGGGGGGGGGGGGGGGGGGGGGGGGGGGGGGGGGGGGGGGGGGGGGGGGGGGGGGGGGGGGGGGGGGGGGGGGGGGGGGGGGGGGGGGGGGGGGGGGGGGGGGGGGGGGGGGGGGGGGGGGGGGGGGGGGGGGGGGGGGGGGGGGGGGGGGGGGGGGGGGGGGGGGGGGGGGGGGGGGGGGGGGGGGGGGGGGGGGGGGGGGGGGGGGGGGGGGGGGGGGGGGGGGGGGGGGGGGGGGGGGGGGGGGGGGGGGGGGGGGGGGGGGGGGGGGGGGGGGGGGGGGGGGGGGGGGGGGGGGGGGGGGGGGGGGGGGGGGGGGGGGGGGGGGGGGGGGGGGGGGGGGGGGGGGGGGGGGGGGGGGGGGGGGGGGGGGGGGGGGGGGGGGGGGGGGGGGGGGGGGGGGGGGGGGGGGGGGGGGGGGGGGGGGGGGGGGGGGGGGGGGGGGGTTTGAACAGTGATATGTTGCTAATGATGATTAGGCACTGTTAAACATGATGACATGGCATCATCAGAAGGGGATTACTGTAGCTAACCCCTGGGGGTGTTACATTACTACACACACACATAGAGAGAGTGGAGTAGAGCTAGCCTTGCCCTTCTTCCTCCTCTAGCCAAACAGCTCAAGGAGCAAGGTTGTAGCTACTTGTTGAGGTAGTGATCATGCGAAGACCCCGCAGAGCAGGACTAGCGGTGTTATCTCCTAGGAGAGCCCCGAACATGGGTAAGATGCGTCGGTGTACGTGTTTACGCCTTATCCCGTTTCGAGGCGCCGACGACGTATTATTCTCCCCCACGATGATAAGCCATCCCTTGGCATATGTCGCACGAAACCCCCGACATCAGGGCCTGCCGGCCCGGTCCTGGGGGGCTGTCGGCTCCGGCTCGGAAGCTGCCGGCCCAGTCTCGGGGGCTGCCGGTTCCAGCTCGGGGGTTGTCGACCCCGTCTCGGGGGCTGTCGGCTCCGGCTCGGGGGCTGCCGTCCCACCCCCTGTGCACATGGCCGTCTTCACAGTGGTGATGGCTCCGTCCTGGGCCCAACCAATCCTTGCCTTCCTGGAGAGCGGAGTACTCCCCATGGACGAAACTGAGGCCCGCCAAGTGCAACGCAGGGCATCCGCCTACAGCATCATCAACCACGAGCTCGTCAAGCGCAGCGCAACGGGCGTGTTCCAGCACTGCATTGAGCAGGACAAGGGCATAGAGATCCTCCTCGACATCCACCAGGGCGAGTGCGGGCACCACGCCACCTCAAGGTCCTTGGTGGCCAAGGCTTTCCGCCATGGTTTCTACTGGCCCTCATTCCTCAAAGACACCGAGTCGCTGGTCCTCAAGTGCGAGGGCTGCCAGCGCTTCAGCAAGCGTAGCCACCAGCCGGCTATGACCCTCCAAACCATCCAGATCACCTGGCCCTTCGTCGTCTGGGGGCTCAACATGGTGGGACCTTTCAAGACTTGTTGGTGGCCGTCGACAAGTTCATCAAATGGATCAAGGCGAGGCCGATCAAGAAACCCGACAGGCCAACAACAGTCTGGTCCATCAAAGACACTGTGGTCCGCTACGGCGTCCCGCACAGCATCATCATCATGGACAACGGCACCAACTTCGCCAAGGGTGCGTCGGCACAATACTGCTCTGTATTCGGTATCCAGCTCGACTTGGCCTCTGTCGTGCAATCCCCAGTCGAACGGCCAGGTCGAGCGTGTGAATGGCCTGATCCTGGCCGGCATCAAGCCGCGACTCGTCGAGCCCCTTGTGCGTTCACCCGGCAGCTGTCTCGATGAGCTGCTGGCCGTCCTCTAGAGTCTCCGAACGACGCCGAACCGGTCAACCGGGTTCACCCCATTCTTCCTCATCTATGGATCCGAAGCAATCATCCCCACCGACATCGAGTTTGAGTCGCCTCGGGTGACCCTGTACATGGAAGCCAAAGACAAGGAAGCCAGCGAAGACGGCGTCGACCTTCTCGAGGAGGCGCGCCTTTTGGCCCTCAGTCGATCAGCCATTTACCAGCAAATCCTATGACACTACCACAACAAGAAGATCAAGCCCCTCTCATTCCATGAGGGCGACCTAGTACTCCGGCTTGTCCAGCAGCAAGCCGGCCAGCACAAACTGGCCTCCCCTTGGGAGGGCCCCTTCATCATTAGCAAAGCCCTCTGCGACCACAACGCATACTACCTCATTGACGCATGCAAGCCGAACAAGCGCAAGAGAGACACGGCCGGTGAAGAGACAAGCCAGCCCTGGAATGCGGAGCTCCTCCGCCCATTTTACAGTTAGCTGTATGCACGTATGTATCGCCACCTTTTGTGTTCAACGAAAACAACAGGTCCCTCGAGCGACAATTGGGGGCTACCTTTCCTATCACATACCGTGTCCCGCACACCTTTATGATTTTACCCCCTCCCCCCGGGTCGGTTCATCCGGCTCGGGGGCTAGCCGGCTCAACCACACCTCGCCGTCCCCCTTAGTCTATTTTTTGACATGTCCGAGTCGCCATGGCCCATCTCTTCACCCCAAACCATAGTCCGGCTTCGGCTGTCCAGCTGGCAAGAGCGCATGGCCAAATGCACTGGCACGCGAAGATTTGCTAAGTGAGATCGGCCAGATCGGTCTACTCGGCAATCGCCGCACGACCCACCGCCAGTCGGCCTAGTGGTTGTTTCGCTCGCGCTCAACGTCTAAAAAAACCTAAGTATTGCGTGTCCCTTCCCAAGGCCGAACTCCTTGTCACAGACCGACACCCGGCTATTCGACTAGCAGGAGGGAGGCCCAAAGAGGGGGCAAACAAGAAAAGGCCTAAGGATGGGAAGCAAAATCATAAACGCCCGCGAAATATTTACATAACAAAAGGCACACGGCCGGAGTTCATTACATTCCACTACACCCCCAGTGGGTGGACCTGCTACTTAACAAATTTCAAAAAGGTAAAGGCAGGATAACTTCACGCGGCAGCCGCATCGGCCCCCATGCTCGTCTGGTCCTCCACGTCGGCTTCGGTCGTCGCGCCGGCGTCGGCCTGCGCCGGTGTCGCCCAGCACAGCCTCGTCGTCCTCAAGGCCCCCGTCTCGTTGGAGCTGCCCTTCGGTTTGTCAAGCTACAAGCCGAAGTCATCAGGTAGAAGCTCTCCACCATCCTCCGTCCGCTCCATGTTGAACTCATCGTGTGCGGCGAATGAAGTGAGGTAGCTGGCTCATTCGGCGATCCGGCGCTTCCGCGCTAGCTCGCTGGGCTGCCAGTTGGTCCGGGTCCAAGGCCGGATACCAAGACATGGCAAAACGCAGGGCCAGGTTTGCGCCAGAACGAGCCGTGGAGACTCACCACGCGTGGAGTCATGCCTCACCGGCCTCCAGCCAGCGCGCCAACCATGTGACCCTGTTGGGCGCCACCGCCTCCGGCCAGAAGGTGGCCGTCATGCCCAACCCGGTCGCAAATAGCCTCTGCATTTGCTTGTCGAGGGCCTTCAGACGGGCTTCGATGGCGAGCATGAGCCATGAGAAGGTCCAGGCGGCATGCGGGTCGACCGTGGCACCCGCATCCACCTGGAGGGACCGGTGCATGAACATGGCCATCTTGGCCGATTTTTGCATCTCCGAGAAGGCCCCTGGCGCAAGGAAGAAGGGAATCGGTTAGCTATGCAAAGGTTCGGCTGGCTCGCAAACCGGCAAGACAGTTGAAGAAACACTTACGGAGGAGGAGCTCGTCGAGATGCTGCGCTTCGCACAATGATACGTCTCCATCGTATCTACTTTTCCAAACTCTTTTGCCCTTGTTTTGGACTCTAATTTGCATCATTTGACTGGAACTAACCCGGACGGATGCTGTTTTCAGCAGAATTGCCATGGTGTTATTTTTGTGCAGAAATCAAAGTTCTCAGATTCACCTAAAAATTTACGGAGAATATTTCTGGAATATATAAAAAATACTGGCAAAAAAGATACCAGAGGGGGCCACCCAGAGGCCACAAGCCCAGGGGGTGCCTACCTGGCTTGTGGGCCCCCTGGACCATCTACAACCCTAACTCGAACTCCATATATACCTATTCACTGAGAAAAAATTCAGAGAGAAGGATTCATCATGTTTTACGATACAGAGCCACCGCCACCTCTCGTTCTTCATCGAGAGGGCTGCTCTGGAGTCCGTTCGGGGCTCCGGATGGTGGAATCCGTCGCCATCATCATCATCAACCTTCCTCCATCACCAATTTCGTGATGCTCACCGCCGAGAGTGAGTAATTCCATCATAGGCTTACTGGACGATGATGGGTTGGATGAGATTTGTCATGTAATTGAGTTAGTTTTGTTAGGGTTTGATCCCTAGTATCCACTATGTTCTGAGATTGATGTTGCTACGACTTTGCTATGCTTAATGCTTGTCACTAGGGCCCGAGTGCCATGATTTCAGATCTGGACCTACTATGTTTTCATGAATATATGTGTGTTCTTGAACCTATCTTGCAAGTTGTAGACACCTATTACAAGTTATGATCTGCATACCCCAAGGTGACAATAATTGGGATTCTTTCTGGTGATTACCGTAGTTTGAGGAGTTCATGTATTCACTAAGTGCCAATGCTTTGTTCTGGTTCTCTATTAAAAGGAGCCCTTAATATCCCTTAGTTTCCTTATGGACCCCGCTGCCATGGGAGGGTAGGACAAAAGATGTCATGCAAGTTCTTTTCCATAAGCATGTATGACTATATATGGAATACATGCCTACATTACATTGATGAATTGGAGCTAGTTCTGTGTCACCTTAGGTTATGACTGCTACATGATGAATATTATCCAACACAATTATCCATCACTGATCCAATGCCTATGAGTTTTTCACATATTGATCTTTGCTAAGTTACTTTGCCGTTGCTGCTGTTACAATCACTACAAAACCGCTATTGCTACTATTGCCACTGTTACCGTTACTTCCATACTACTTTGCTACTAAATACTTTGCTGCAGATATTAAGTCTTTCAGGTGATTGAATTGACAACTCAACTGCTAATACTCGCGAATATTCTTTGGCTCCCCTTGTGTTGAATCAATAAATTTGGGTTGAATACTCTACCCTCGAAAACTGTTGTGACCCCCTATACTTGTGGGTTATCAAGACCTTTTTCTGGCGCCGTTGCCGGGGAGCATAGCTCTATTTGCCGATTCACTTGGGATTTATATCTGGTGATCACTATGAGGAATCTGAAAGATACCAGAACCAATATTTTTTCCCTCTACAACAAGGGGAGGTAAGGAGCTGCCATCTAGCTCTGCACTTGATTCACCTTCTATTTTGAGTAAGCTTGCGATACCTACACCTGCTATTAATCCTGATATGTCGCAAGAAATTGATGATGCTACTTCTGCTATGAATGATGCTTATGATGATACTAGTACTTTGCTTGATAATACTATGCCACTGGGTGAATTTCTTGATGAACAACTTGCTAGAGATAAAGATATTGAGAATGCTGAAACTGATGATATTTCGAAACTGATGGAATTATTGAAACTAAAAACTTTGAAACACCTATTAGACCTAGCACACCTAGATATGAATTGCCTCATATACCCGAGGGTTATGTTATGGATGGAGAGGTAGCTAGGGATTTTCTTGCTTGTAATGATAGAGATGATCTTAAGAAATTGCTAGTCAAGTTGAAAGAAAAATCTTTGAATGCTAGAATGAAATATGGTCCCCAGTTTGCTACTTCACCTATCTTTGTTACTGATAAGGATTATGAATTCTTTGTCGATCCTGAGTTAATTACTTTGGTTGAATCTGATCCTTTCCATGGTTATGAATCTGAAACTGTTGTGGCACATCTTACTAAATTGAAAGATATAGCCACCCTATTTGCTCATGAGGAAAAATTCACTACTACTATATTCTTAAGTTGTTTCCTTTCTCGTTAAAGGGTGATGCTAAGACATGGTATAATTTTCTTGCTCCTGGTTGTGTGCGTAGTCCCCAGGATATGAAATATTACTTCTCTGAAAATATTTTCTTGCTCATAAGAAACAAGCTGCTTTACAGGAAATATTTAACTTTGTGCAAATTAAAGAAGAGATTCTCCCACAAGCTTGGGGGAGGCTTCTCCAATTACTTAATGCTTTGCCTGATCATCCTCTCAAGAAAAATGAAATACTTGATATCTTTTATAATGGACTAACCGATGTTTCTAGGGACCACCTAGATAGTTGTGCTGGTTGTGTTTTCAGGGAACGAATGTTGGACAAGCTGAAGTACTATTGAATAATATATTGAGCAATGATAATGATTGGACTCTTCCCGAACCACCACCTAAGCCAACTTCGAAGAAGAGGTGTACTCTATTTCTCAGTCCTGAAGATATGCAAGAGGCAAAGCAATCTATGAAAGAAAAAGGTATGAAAGCCGAAGATGTTAATAATTTACCACCTATTGAAGAAATACATGGTCATAATACCCCGACACAGGTAGTAGAGGTAAATTCTCTCTATAGATTTGATGAAGGTGATATTCCTTATAATAAATCGACTAGCCAATGCTTGGATGAATTTGATAACTTCATTGTTAAACAAGAAAACTTCAATGCATATGTTAGCAGACAATTGAAATGAAATGCTTATATGATTGAACGTTTGAGTGACTATATGTTTAGAACTGTTAAGGATCTCAAGGTTGTTAGTAAACATGCTTTCATGGTAAAAACTCAAGTAGAACAAGTTCTCAAAGCACAAAATGATTTGCTTAATGAAATGAACAGTAAGATGAATCATCATGTTGTTAGAGTTATGACTAGAGGTGGTAAAATGACTCAGGAACCTTTGTATCTTGAAGGCCATCCTAAGAGAATTGAATAAGATTCTCAAAGAATTAATGCTGATGCACCTTGTCCATCTAAAAATAAAAAGAAAGATGATAGGACTTTGCATGCTTCTAGTGAACCTATTATAGACACACCTGAGAATCCAAGTGATACTTCTATATATGATGCTGAGACACAATCTGGTGATGAACATGAACCTGGTAATAATGATAATAATGATGTTCATGTTGATGCTCAACCTAGTAATGATAATGATATGGAGATAGAACCTGCTGTTGATCTTGATAACCCACAACCTAAGAATAAAAGATATGATAAGAGAGACTCCATTGCTAGAAAGCATGGTAAAGAAAGAGAGCCATGGGTTCAGAAACCCATGCCCTTTCCTCCTAAATCTTCAAAGAATAAGGATGATGAAGAATTTGAGCACTTTGTTGAAATGCTTAGACCAGTCTTTTTGCGTATGTGTTTGACTGATATTCTGAAAATGTCTCCTTATGCTAAGTATATGAAATATATTGTTACAAATAAAAGAAAGATACCGGAAGCTAAAATTTCCACCATGCTTGCTAATTATACATTTAAGGGTGGAATACCAAAGAAACTAGGAGATCCAGGAATATCGACTATACCATGCTCCATTAAAAGAAACTATGTTAAAACTGCTTTATGTGATCTAGGAGCCGGTGTTAGTGTTATGCCTTTCTCTTTATATCATAGACTTGATTTGAATAAGTTGACACCCACTGAAATATCTTTGCTAATGGCTGATAAATCAACTGTTATACCCATCGGTATTTGTGAGGATGTGCCTGTTAGTTGCAAATATTACTATCTTAACAGACTTTGTTATTCTTGATATACCCGAGGATGACAGTATGTCGATCATCCTTGGTACACCCTTTTTCAATACTGCAGGGGCTGTTATTGATTGCAATAAAGGCAATGCCACTTTCCATGTTAATGGTAATAAGCATACGGTACACTTTTCAAAGAAACAGCCTCAAGTGAATAGTATAAACTCTATTGGAAAAATTTCAACAATTACTATTGGAGGTTTTCAATTCCCTATTCCTACCGGCAAAAAGAAATATGATATTATTATTGTTGGGGACATGCATATCCCCGTTGAGGTAGCCTAGTGTTATACGAGGATTTTTCGGTTTCATGTCATTCGAAAGAAGTTTGTTAATAAGACTTGATCAACCTTATTAATGGATTCCTTTTGACGGGCATGTGATGGATGAACTTAGTAAACACAACTTTCTGTACCCACCTTTTACTTTTTGTTATTTAGAGTTAATAATGTAGAAATGATATGATTTTTCTATTTTCTAAATTATTCATGCAATAAAAAATGACCAGAAAATAAAAGTTCTCCAAATGCCCTGAAAATTTAGTATGATTTTTTCTATAATATTTGAAAAAAATTGGCACTGAACACACCCCAGGGGGTGCACCTATGGGCCACAAGACCACAGGGCACGCCCACCCCCCTAGGCATGCCTAGGTGGCTTGTGGGGCCCATGTAGGCCCCCTCACTTATTCCAGCCACCCATCCACTTCGTCTTCCTCCAGAAAAAATCACTCCATTGCTCAAACCCGTGTTCTTGCTCATCTTGCTACAATTTCTGATCTCCTTGCTAGGAGCTCCATTTCCGAAACTGTTTTGGGGGATTGTTCATTGGTATGTGACTCTTCCAATGCTCCAATTAGTTTTTGTTCTAGTGCTTTATATATTGCAAATTTTTGCTGTTGTGGTGACCATGTTCTTGAGCTTGCATGTCAAATTTAGATGGTACAAAGTAGTTTTGTTGCATGGTATAGCCTCTAGATACATGTAGGAGTAGTTGCTATCAATTTTGTTAAGTTTTGTTCACTTTTATTTTGAGTCACTAAAAATTTCAGAAATTTTCAGAGAAAAGAAAAACCATGAGGAGGTGGTTAAGGGGCTCATCAAGCCGTAATTTGGAGGAAACTCCGGTGAAGAAGCCCAAGTACAATCTTCCACGTGCGGCGGAGGTTCGGCCGTGTGAGTGGCCAAGTGATATATTCTTGAAGGAGGCAGGAATTTATGAAGATTTCTATTTCCTGGTGGACAATGCTGGCATCATCCCCTTCCTCCAAGATAAGTGCAACCAATACCTCCTACTCACTAATACCTTCATGCAGAATTTTCGCTTTTATCCTAAGAAGGAACCGCTCATGGTAGAGTTTCATTTGTATGATGTGCCTAAGGAAATGACACTATATGATTTTTGCAATGCTTGCAAATTACCTTATGAGGGCCGTATCATTGAGCCATGTCCTAGAGATATGGAGGACTTTCTTCTTGAAACCACTATGGGGGAGGAGAGAGGAGTGTCAGAGGCGAGAGTATCTAGTTTACATTTTTCCCATTTTATGTTATTATTCATTATTTGCCGAGAGATGTCTGATAGGTCATGGGGAGAGTGGAGGCCTTAGCACGCCTGATCTAGCTATTTTGCGCCATGCTTTACTTGCTGATAGAACCTTTAGTTTGGGCGCTATGGTTGCTCGGCGGTTACACACAAACTGTTTGAGAGGTAGTATTTTTTGTGGTGTCTATGCCTCCCACCTTGCGGCACATTTTGAGATACCTATTAGGCATGATGAGAAGGAGGAGATGCTGCTACCCACTAAATATTTAGACTATGCTAGTATGGTAGCATATGATTTTATTGACTATGACGAGGATAAGCGACTCCTCTACAACTTAGTATTCAGCCAGGGCACCCATGAGATTATTACTTTGCATGCACCTTCTTTGTTCGATGTTTATTCAGACATGTACATTTATATGCCCAAGGACATCAACAGATTTTGGTGCCTCTCACAGCCCCCAATGCCTGAGCCAGCACCGGCACCTGAGCCATATCTGGAGCCTATTTACCAGTGGGAGCCACAGGAGCTCGCCAACCAGTGGAACCCTCAGGACCCTTCGCAATATTTAGGAGAGGGTTATTTCGAGCCGTGGCCCTAGACCAACTTAGGCCAAAAGCCTAAGCTTGGGGGAGTACGTATCTCTCACCGACATTACATTCTTGTTCACACATTCATTCCAGTTGTCGATGTTCATCCTTTTTCATTGTATTATCCATGTTAGTTTATTTTTCTTGCTTTCTTCTTGTGTGTTTGAGAAACTTTGATAAAATCCAAAAATATTTCTTGCTTCTTTTTCTTTTTTCTTTCTAGTTTAAATTATTTGTAGTATTAAAACAAAACCCAAAAAGATTTCTCTCTTTTTTACTTGTTGGGAGCTTTCCCGTGTAAATAGTTTTTCTTGTTTCCATTTTTCTTTCATTAATTTACTTTCTTCAGAAAAACAAAAACTCCAAAAATATTTTAGTGTGTTTCTTTAAATTCTTTTCTTTTCTTTGGGTCGTAAGGAGAAGATCACGATGAAAATATTGAGTGGCTCTCATATGCATTATTGTTGATCTAACAAAGAGCCCATATTACCTTGTCTTCTCCTTCAAATAAATGTTTGCAGATTCTAGCTTAGTCCAATGCACATACACTATTATTATTATTCACATCATTCGGTCATGCAAGTGAAAGGCAATAATGATGATATTTGATGAAATGATTGAGATGAGGAAAAGCTGGTATGAACTCGACCTATTTTGCTTTTGTAAATATGATTAGCTCATCATTCTTGATTCAGCCTATTATGAATGAAACATGTTTCCAATGACAATGAGAGATTATAGTTAATCATGCCATGCTTAATTAGCTAGGATTGGATAATGGTTTGTCTTGCGTGCCAACATACATTTTAAAATGATTATGATGTAGTATGATAGGATGGTATCCTCCTTTGAATGATTCAAGTGGCTTGACTTGGCACATGTTCACGCATGTAGCTGAATCAAAATCAACATAGCCTCCACGATATTTATGTTCATGGTGATTTATATCCTACTCATGCTTGCACTCAATGTTGATTAATCTCAATGCATGTTTATGACCGTTGTCGCTCTCTAGTTGGTCGCTTCTCAATCTTTTTGCTAGCCTTCACTTGTACTAAGCGGGAATACTGCTTGTGCATCCACTTCCTTAAACCCAAAGTTGTTCCATATGAGTCCACCATATCTACCTATATGCGGTGTTTACCTGCCGTTCCAAGTAAATTTGCATGTGCCAAACTCTAAACCTTCAAATAATAATCTGTTTTATATGCCCGAATCACTCATATAGTGAGTGGGGGCTGTCAGTATCTTCCATGCTAGGTGGGTTATTCTCACGATGAGTGTTTATTCATTTGTCATTCACAAGAAAGTGGATGGTAATTGGGATGCCCAGTTCCATGATCAAAATCAAAATCCAAAATATAATAATGAAACAAAACTCCCCCAGGACTGTTGTTGGTATGGACGGTACCCATGGATTCGGCTAGCCGTGAAGTGTGCTTGTTGGTGCAGGGGGAGCAAAAACTTTACCATTCTGTTTGGGGAACCGCCTATAATGTGTCTAGCATGGAAGATAGTGAGATCTCTTGGTTGTTATGTTGACAATGAAAGCATACCGCTCAAAATTATATTCATCTCTGTTTTAAAAGCTTCGAGTTCTGGCACCTCTGCAAATCCCTGCTTCCCTCTGCGAAGGGCCTATCCATTTACTTTTATTGTTGAGTCATCATCTTCTATTTAAAGCACTAGCTGGAGAGCACCATTGTCATTTATATGCCTTGTTTTTTGTTCGATATTGGGTATGACTGTGACTGGATCTCTTTTGCCATGAATTATAATGTCCAGTTAGTCCTTGATCTTTAGGGGTGCTCTGCATTTATGTTTTGCGGTCTTAGAAAGGGCTAGCGAGATACCATTATGTCATATTATATCATGATTGTTTTGAAAAAGTGTTGTCATCTGAGATATCTTATTATTGCTCGCTAGTTGATTATGTCATTGATATGAGTAGATGTGAGACCTAAATGTTATTGTGAATATGGTTAGTTCATAATCCTTGCTGGAAACCTGAACATTGGTTAGACGCATTTGCAACAACAAGACCAAACAGAGTTTGTAAAAGTTTTTCTTTGCCACTTTCAGTTTGTCAACTGAATTGCTTGACGATAAGCAATGGGTTAAGCTTGGGGGAGTTGATACGTCCCCATTGTACCTACTTTTCCAAACTCTTTTGCCCTTGTTTTGGACTCTAATTTGCATGATTTGAATGGAACTAACCTGGACTGACGCTGTTTTTAGCAGAATTGCCATGGTGTTATTTTTGTGCAGAAATCAAAGTTCTTGGATTGACCTGAAAATTTACAAAGAATATTTATGGAATATATAAAAAATACTGGCGGAAAAATATATCAGAGGAGGCCACCCAGGGGCCACAAGCCCAGGGGGCGCGCCTACACCCCCCCCCCAGGGCGCGCCTACCTGGCTTGTGGGCCCCCTGGACCATCTACAACCCTAGCTCCAACTCCATATATACCTATTCGCGGAGAAAAAAAATAGAGAGAAGGATTCATTGTGTTTTAATATACGAAGCAGCCGCCACCTCCTGTTCTTCATCGGGAGGGCTGATCTGGAGTCTGTTCGGGGCTCCGGAGGGTGGAATCCATCGCCATCGTCATCATCAACCTTCCTCCATCACCAATTCCATGATGCTCATCGCCAGGAGTGAGTAATTCCATCGTAGGCTTACTGGAAGGTGATGGGTTGGATGAGATTTATCATGTAATCGAGTTAGTTTTGTTAGGGTTTGATCCCTAGTATCCACTATGTTCTGAGATTGATGTTGCTACGACTTTGCTATGCTTAATGCTTGTCACTAGGGCCCGAGTGTCATGATTTCAGATCTGAACCTATTATGTTTTCATCAATATATGTGTGTTCTTGATCCTATCTTGCAAGTTGTAGACACCTATTACGAGTTATGATCCGCATACTCCAAGGTGACAATAATTGTGATTCTTTTTGGTGATTACCGTAGTTTGAGGAGTTCATGTATTCACTAAGTGCTAATGCTTCGTTCTGGTTCTTAATTAAAAGGAGGCCTTAATATCCCTTACTTTCCTTATGGACCCCGCTGCCATGGTAGGGTAGGAAAAAAGATGTCATGCAAGTTCTTTTCCATAAGCACATATGACTATATATGGAATACATGCCTACATTACATTAATGAATTGGAGTAGTTCTGTGTCACCCTAGGTTATGACTGCTACATGATTAATATTATCCAACAGAATTATCCATTGCTGATCCAATGCCTACGAGTTTTTCATATATTGATCTTTGCTAAGTTACTTTGCCGTTGCTGCTGTTACAATCACTACAAAACTGCTATTGCTACTATTGCCACTGTTACCGTTACTTCCATACTACTTTGCTACTAAATACTTTGCTGCAGATATTAAGCCTTTCAGGTGTGGTTGAATTGACAACTCAACTGCTAATACTCGTGAATATTCTTTGCCTCCCCTTGTGTCGAATCAATAAATTTGGGTTGAATACTCTACCCTCAAAAACTGTTGCGATCCCTATACTTGTGGGTTATCACGCAACATTCCATTCCGCTCGAGGGCCCACACGCGACCATGGGCTTCAAGCTCCTTCTCAAGCCCGGGGGTTTTCTCGACGGCCGCCTTCAGCTCGGCGTCCTTCGCAGTGACCGCATTCCCATGCTCATCCGCCAGCCGGCCCAGCTTCGCCTGGTGGGCCTCCGACACCTTGACGGCATCCACCTTCAGCTGCTCCACCTCGACCCAAAGCTAGTTATTGTTGGCGGCGGCTTGATCGCGCTACTGGCCGGCTTCGGCTAGCCGGGTCCGGAGACCCGGCACCTCGTCTGTGGCAGCTGCAGGGCAAAACCTCGAGTTAGATGCTAGAAGGAAGAAAAGCGCCTTAAGATTCAACCCGGCTGCTTCGCATTTGACCCGAATCTCGGGGGCTACACCCAGTGGGTGCACTGATGCGCCCCCACTGGAAGCATGCAAACCGTACCTTTGGCCAGGCGAAGCGCCTCCTCCTTGGCGGCGAGTTGCGCCGTGACCGCGCGGTACTTCTCCAGAAGCAGGTTGTGCGTACTGACTCACAGGCCGTCCAGATGCTGCAGGGGAGCAAGTGTCAATAGAAATCTTGAACGCATATAAGACCCGACACGGTTGCTTCGCAGCCGGCCCGGGCCTCAGGGGCTACACCCAGTGGGTGCGCTAGCGCGCTCCCACTGATCAGCTGCAAATCAAGCCAAAGAAAAGACTTTACGCTATGACGCACTTCAGGTCCCGCGTCCGCTCCAACTTGCTCTGGACAAAGGCCTGCAGATGGCTCTCGCGCCCCCGGAGCTGCTGGCGCACGATGTTCATCGCCGCGTCCTCCTGTGCACGTGGCTCGACCATGACTTCACCGGCGCTCGCCAGGGGTTGCTGCGACCCGGCGGCAGGGCCGCTTCCCGGCGCTTGCTCCGTGATCACGGTGGCCTGTGGCGGCACAACCATCAGGGCGTTGATGCCTCCTGCCGGCACCTCCACGGCCGGCATCGATCCCGGCACGCTCGCCGAAGCCACCTGCGGCGCACCGTCCAGGGCAGCGTCCTCCCCCACGACCTCCTCCTCCGGCCTCGTTCTGGCCCGTCGGGTCGTTCCGGGGTGGAGCGTTCACGATGATCTCCTCGACGTTCTCCGAGTCATCGTCGGCCGCTTCCATCCGCTCGTCCGGGTCATGCCCCTGTTCCGTCTGCGGCTCGACGATGGT
Organism: Thinopyrum obtusiflorum; assembly: GCA_036873465.1. Classification (NCBI taxonomy): domain Eukaryota; kingdom Viridiplantae; phylum Streptophyta; class Magnoliopsida; order Poales; family Poaceae; genus Thinopyrum; species Thinopyrum obtusiflorum. The sequence continues at coordinate 25,118 of JAAAWM010011673.1, forward strand.
AACAGCCAGTGTTGCACCTTCCACCCACTCCTGCCAGGCCGGGTCCACGGCGGTCCTCCTCCTCGCCTCAGCGGCTCTTGCCCACGCTAGGGCCGAGGCCTCCCTCGCTGTCTTCTCGGCCGCCACCAACTTCCTCTCGGCCGCATTCCGGTCCCGCCAGGCGACGCGCTCCGTGTCCGCCGGGTCCAGGCCAAGGTTCTCCTCGGGCTGGCTCTCCACGTGGTCGATGGCGTTGCTCCGGGTCTTCCTGAAGATGACCTCATTCCCGGACACGGCCACTGCCGCCGCTAGCGCCAGCTCGAGGGGCGATCTATGTGCAGTAAGGAAAACATGAGAAAGACATATCCAAGTAACAAACGGGAGACCAACGAACCATACTTACCCGATGGCGGTGGGGATGAGCCGTCGTGGCGCCACGACCAGGACAGCCCGGCGCGCTTTCTTGCGGCGCCTTTGTCGTGGGCCGGCTGCGCCTCCGTCGTCCGCTTCGGAGCTGGTCGTGGCGCCAACGAATCCTTCCCGTGCAGCCGGCGCGCAGCCGCCGGCTCGCGGGATGGCCAGGTCCCGGCCGTTTTCTTTAGACGCCTTGGGGGATCGACGTTGCCGTCTCCTCCCAATGGCGGTGCTGCACCACCAACGCCCATCAGGACCTCCTCGTCGTCGTCTGGCCAGTCGCGTAGGAGCTCTGGGTACGGAGACTTACCGGCGAGGCACGCCGTACCGGCTTCGACTCCAGCCGGCTGTGTGTCAACCTCCCCCTCATTCTCGGCGACGGACTCGCCTCCGTCCGAGTTGGGCAGATCATCCAACAAGATCTGCGCCCTCGGCCCGTCCCGGATCTGCTGGGCCGTGAACAGCCGTGGCTCTCCCGTCGCATCAGGACGAAGAAACAATTCAGACATGGCAAAGAACGGGGACCAGGGACTCATCGCTGGCACCAGATTCTGCCGGTCGTAGGGTGCCTTCCTGAATTGCCAGCCTTCGGTCAGCCCGGCCTTAGAGATGTTGTTGACCCGGCTGATGATTTGATCTGGCGTCAGTTCCTAGGTCGACATCCGGGTGGGGTCTTGTTGGTCGCTCATCTCAGAGATCTTGTGCGCCCGGTGCTACAGCGGTAGCACCCGGCACGCGACGAAGGCGGCGACAAGATCCGTCCCGGTGAGTCCTTCGCGCGCCGTCATCTCGGCGATCCAGATGCAGATGTTCAGCACCTCCTGCGGAGGGTTCTTGGGCTGGTGGCCCCAGTTCTTCTTGGAGAGCGGCGGCTCGTCGACGAACGATGGCAGGTTGATGCAGTCCATCTTTGGGTCGACGTTGCACACATAGAAAAATGTGTTCTGCCACTTCTTGACAGAATCTTTGATGGTCATCTTGGGGAACAGCGCGTTTGTCTGCGCCGTGACCACGGTGGCCCCGCAGTCGGACATGACGATGGCCACTGGCCCCTGCTGCTTGAGGAAGAAGGGATGGGCCCAGAGCTCCGTGTCCGGCATCATGCCCAGATAGCCCTCGCAGAGCGTCACGAAGCCGGCGAGCTGCAGCATGGTGTTAGCGCCGAGGTGGTACGGCTGCAGCCCGAAAAAGTCAAGAAGGAGCAGAGGAAGAGGCTTGCGGGGAGGCCAAACCCGCGCACGAAGTGGAAGAAGAACATCACATATTCACCCTCCTGCGGCGCCGGCTCCGTCTCTCCGCCTGCCATGCACGCTGCCACCACTGTTGCCAGCGGCAGCCACTTGGTGTCCCGGAGGTACTGAAGGTTGGCCTCGGTGGTCTCGGAGCCCTCCCAAGACCCTTTCGGATGTGCCATTGGCAGAGCTCTCCAAGGGAGTGGGCGCAGCGAAGAAGAAGAGAGTGCGGTGCGTGCGTGCGCGCAACGGTCGTCGGGTACTGGGGCGCGGCACTCGGGCAGCGGCCGGGCACTTCGGCTGGGGCGTGCTCGAAGCTTGGAGCAGAAGGAGAGGAGGAAGACAGGGGGAGCACGAGGGGAGTGTGCGAGGGCGTCTCCGCCACGCCCCTCCCTCCATTTTATAACCACAGTAAATCGTGGGGAAGTGGGATCGGTTGCGCCCACGATTCCACTTCCCCGCATTGTGCGGGCATGTTCCCGCACGCCTTAATTACGTGGAGAAGTGCAACCGCCCGTCACTGCCATAATAAATCCCCCACGCGTGGGCCGAGGGCGCGACGTGGCAGGGCCCGGCCCATCATTGCGTTCCATTGCGCGCGTGGCCTGGCAGGACCTCGCCCGCCGTTGTGCCCCACGTGGTGGTGCATCGGGCCGTGGGAGGCACGTCCTTCCCTTTCAAGTCAAGACTCGGCTGGCATTTCGTTTTCCCGCCCATGCCAGGATGCTGCGATCCAGCTTCCAGAAGCCGGCGGACAGGGGGTGTTGCCGGGACCCGGTGGTTGCTCGCTTCACCAACACAACCGCCTCCTTAGGGGGATAAGCTGCGAAGGCCCCCCTGCTTGGAGCCGGCGAGCCTTCACAGCTTCGGGGACTACTATCGAGGGGATGGCTCCCGGGCAGGCAACAGAACCCGCATCCCTTTTTAAAACATCGGGGCTGGCAAAGCCCCTCAATCCAGCTTGCCCCTGGCTGGCTCCCCGGCGTGAGCCGGCCGGGCGTCGCGACCTGGCCGGCCGGCTGGCACATGTCGGCCATCCACAAGAGGTCAACTCCTAAACGGCAAGAGGGCGTGGCTATAGCGCACCTTCCTTTATGCCAGCCCTGATGGGCACGGCAACAGAGCGCCCCATGCCCCCGCCCGTGGCGGATGGTGTCCCCGCGGCGTGATCCTGTAGCTAGGCGGCACTGGCCGCCCCCTGACGCCTAGCAAGCCGTGCCACAGTACCAAGCAGTCGGCCGTACCCACGCCCGGTGGCCCCGGTACGGCCCGCACCCGGTGGACCCGGCGAGACCCGCTTCCGGCGGACCCGGCAGACCCGGCGGCATGGCGGCCCCCACTGCCGGCTCCCAGAGGATAACATCAGGGTCCCACTCCTATGTAACTTTACCATTGTAACCCCGGGGGGCAGCCTATAAGACCCCCCAGGTGCCCCTTCATGCAGAGGGTGGCCTGATCAGTAGAACACACTCCCAGACACACTCATACGAGGCAAGACAGAGGACCAGTTCCCGCTTCCTCCTCCACCCAAATAGCTCCAAGAGCAACTCTGTAACCCATCTCATATCATCCATTCGGCAGGACTAGGGGTGTTACCTCCCACGAAGGACCCCGAACCTGGGTACGTCTTCTGTCACACACACCAGCGCGTGCCAACCTTGCCTCTGGAACCCATCGGTGCCCTCGTGTCTCTCCCCACCTTTAGCCATCCCATGGCATTTGCCGTGAGATCACCACGACATAGCTTAAGATGCTGATAGAGGGAAAGAATCATTGAGTGGAGCTGAAGAAAATAGGAAATAAAATATGACGGAAGAGTTTTCTCAGTAGTGAAATCGGTGGCACCGATTTGTTTCAATCGGTAGCTCCTTGATAGCAGAGCCACTGAAGGTGCTTATCGGTAACACCGAGTGAGTCTGTGTCGGTAGAACCAATGGACTGCATACATGTAGAACTTGTATTTCGGTCTATCCAAAAGGCTGAAACCGGTGACGCCGAGTTCAATGTAGAGAAAAAGTTGTGTCAACTCAGCTCACTATGCAAATGAATTTTCACAAAGATTTTCAAGGAATTTTTATAAGGATTTGCAATGAATTGAATTTTTGATTTAAAGACAAACAAAACAGAAAACACAAGAGTTCTAGATGAATATTTGAGAAAGCAAACACAATAGCAAGACGAAACGCAAAAGGAATGCAATGTACAAAAAGAACACTAGAGAACTTCATCTAGAGGTGGTCGGCGACAGGGTTACCTATGTTAGAGTATATTGACTTAGGATTCAAGTGAGATCACTTGATCACAGGTCATACTCATCATTTAAGCATTTTGATGTATTCGCATCTTGTTGAGTTGCTTTGACTCATGACTTAGAGGAAAGCTTCTCTAAGTTGGAATGACATACCTTGGGTTGTGCCGATAGCTTGAATCTGCGTTGGTATTTCCCCAAAGAGGAAGGAATGATGTAGCATAGCTACGGTAAGTATTTCCCTCATTTATGAAACCAAGGTTATCAATCCAGTAGGAGAACCAAGCAACACTATGTAAACGATATCTGCACACAAAGAACAAATACTTGCAACCCAACGCATAAGAGGGGTTGTCAATCCCTCTACGATAAAAAGATAGATTAAACTGTATGGGATTGGATAAATAGATCTAGCAAAAACACAAAATAAAATAAGTTAAGAAAAAGTGAAGAAGCTATTTTTGGGTTTTTGGAATAATATATCTGAAAACAATACGATAAAAGATAGACCCGGGGGCCGTAGATTTCACTAGTGGCTTCTCTCGATAAAATAGCATACGTTAGGAAAACAAATTACTGTTGGGCAACAGATAGAAGGGCAAATAATTATGATGATATCCAAGGCAATGATGATGTATATAGGCATCACGTCCCAAATTAGTAGACCGACTCCTGCCTGCATCTACTACTATTACTCCACACATCGACCGCTATCCAACATGCATCTATTGTATTAAGTTCATGGAGAAACGGAGTAATGCAATAAGAACGATCACATGATGTAGACAAGATCTATTCATGTAGGAACAGATCCCACCTTTTTATCCTTAATAGCAACGATACATGCGTGCCTCGCTACCCCTTCTGTCACTGGGTGAGGACACCTCATGATTGAACCCATCACAAAGCACCTCTTCCCATTGCAAGAAAATCAGTCTAGATGGCCAAACCAAACCAAAGGTTTGGGGAGGAAATACGAGGCTATAACAATCATGCATATACAAGATCAAAGAAAACTCAAATAATATTCATAGATAGATCTGATCATAAACTCGCACTTCATCAAATCCCAACAAACACACCGCAAAAATTCATTACATCAAATAGATCTCCAAGAACATCGAGGAGAACATTGTATTGAGAATCAAAATGAGAGAAGAAGCCATCTAGCTGCTTCCTATGGACCCATAGGTCTATGGTGAACTACTCACACATCATCGGAGGAGCACCAATGAGGAAGATGAACCCCTCTGTGATCGTTTTCCCCTGCAGCAAAGTGCCGGAATAGGGCTCTAGATTGGATCTCGTGGTTCTGGAACTTGCGCATGATGTCTACTACACAACTTGTTCTTGTAGACTCGTGTTGGGCCTCTAAGCGCAGAGTTTTGTAGGACAGTAGCAATTTTCCCTCAAGTGGATGACCTAAGGTTTACCAATCTGTGGGAGTCGTAGGACGAAGATGGTCTCTCTCAAACAACCCTGCAACCAAATAACAAAGAGTCTCTTGTGTCCCCAACACACGAAATACAATGGTAATTTGTATAGGTGCACTAGTTCGGCGAAGAGATGGTGATACAAGTGTAGTAATGATGGTAGATATTGATTTTTGTAATAGTAACAATAAAAAACAGCAAGGTAACGAGTAACAAAAGTGAGCTCAAACGGTATTGCAATGATTGAAAATGAGGCCTAGGGTCCGTACTTTTGCTAGTGCAATCTCTCAACAATGCTAATATAATTGGATCATATAACCTTCCCTCAACATGCGATGAAGAATCACTCCAAAGTTGATATCTAGCGGTGAACATAAGAAGAAATTGTTTGTAGGGTACGAAACCACCTCAAAGCTATTCTTTCCGATCAATCTATCCTAGAGTTCGTACTAAAATAACACCAAGCTATTCTTTCCGATCGATCTAACCAAGAGTTCGTACTAAAATAACACCATATGATACACATCAACCAACTCTAATGTCACCTAGATACTCCAATGTCACCGCGAGTATCCGTGAGTTGATTATGCGATATGCATCAAACAATTTCCGATTCATAATACTCAATCCAACACAAAGAACCTCAAAGAGTGCCCCAAGATTTCTACCGGAGAAACAAAGACGAGAACGTGCATCAACCCCTATGCATAGATTACCCCAATGTCACCTCATGAGTCCACGAGTTGAGTGCCAAAACACATATCAAGTGAATCAATATGATACCCCATTGTCACCACGGGTATTCATGGCAAGACATACATCAAGTGCTCTCAAATCCTTTAAAGTATTCAATCCGATAAAATGAAATCTCAAAGGGAAAACTCAATTCACAACAAGATGGAGAGGGGAAAACACCATATGATCCAACGATATTAACAAAGCCCGCGATACATCAAGATCATGACATCCCAAGAACACGAGAGAGAGAGAGAGATTAAACACATAGCTACTGGTACAAACCCTCAGCCCCGAGGGTGGACTACTCCCTCCTCATCATGGTGGCCGCCGGGATGATGAAGATGGCCACCGGTGATGATTTCCCCCTCTGGCAGGGTGCCGGAACGGGGTCTAGATTGGTTTTTCGTGGCTACAGAGGCTTGCGGTGGCGGAACTTCTGATCTAGGGTTATTTCTGGGGGGGTTTCTGTATATATAGGATTTTTTGGCATTGGTTTCACGCTAAGATGGGTCTCGAGGTGAGCACAACCCACCTGGGCGCGCCTGGGCCACCTGGCACGCCCAGGTGTCTTGTGCTCTCCTCGTGGCTCTTCTGGCCCTCCCACGAAGCTTCTAGTGCCTCTTTTCTTCCAAAAAAAATCATCAAAAAGTTTCGTTGCATTTGGAGAACTTTGATTTCTGCACAAAAAACAACACCACGGTAGTTCCGCTGAAAACAGCATCAGTCCGGGTTAGTTCCTCTCAAATCATACCAAAACCATATAAAATTGTTGTAAACATGGCATGAATACTTCATAAATTATAGATACATTGGAGACGTATCAGCATCCCCAAGCTTAATTCCTACTCGTCCTCGAGTAGGTAAATGATAAAAGAAATAATTTATGAAGTGTGAATGCTAGCAAAGTGCATAAGTTTGATCAATGATAATTTCAATCACTTTTCCTTGCATCATAACAACAACTCTTTCTCATAAAACTTCTCATGTTAAAGTAGCAACCAATTCACATGTTAAGGTTCAAATAATGAATTCTCTTGAAACTCAACATCCTATATTCTTAGTCACCAAACAATTGCAATTCAACTTATTCAACAAAGTCTAAGTAAGAGCTCCACATACTCAATCATCATATAGTCTTCTATGATTGCTAGTACTCAAAGCATATTTTTAGAACAAATGGCATCCATCGAACACAGAGAAAGATAGGGGCTTAATGTTTCGCCTCCCAACTCATTTTTCATAGAGATAATTGTCAACAATAATAATTCATGATCAAATATATTTGACTGGTCATATGTGCCTAGATCTTTCCCCACCACATGATGCTTGCCAACTAGAGAATAGTTGAGGTTGAAATGAGAATTTATACTATTGACTCTTTGCATAAAAGTAAAAACTGAAAAGTAAAAGATAGGCCCTTCGCAGAGGGAAGCAGAGGTTGTCATGCGCTTTTTATTGTTGGATGCCCAAACTCTTAATGCAAAGGAACGTCACATTATATTGCCCCTTATGATAGCAACCTTTATTATCCAGTCCATCGCTTTTATTACTTTGCCATCACAAGTTCGTACAACGCTCAATTTTCCCTTACAATGAAAGATCAAACATATTTAGGAGCAATTTTTATTGCTTTATGCACCGATGACAACTTACTTGAAGGATCTTATTCAATCCATAGGTAGGTATGGTGGACACTTATGGCAAGAAACCGGGTTTAAGGATTTTTGGATGCGCAAGTAGTATCTCTGCTTAGTACGAATTTTTGGCTAGCAAAAGATCCTAAGCTAACACCACATGTTGGAAGATCCATAACAATATAACTTCTATGCAAATATACACAACCATAACTCATTGCGTTGTCTTCCTTGTCCAACTTCAACTAATTTTCTCAAGTTTGAAACTAATTAATGGGTATTCACAATCATAGAAGATGTCCAAGATAATATATTTGTATGTGGAAGTTCTCTTCCTTATACTAATCATTCATGAATTGCTTGTATGACCAATATTGTGATTGTCAAGCCTCAAAAGGTTTCACTTTCTAAACCCAATGTGAAGCTACTACTAGGTATGATATGAACATATAATTTCAACTTCATGATATTCAATTCATTCAATAATTTACTCATAGGATATAAGTGAAGTACACGAGTAAATGACAAGCTACTCCAAAAAGATATAAGTGAAGATCAAGCGAGTAGTTATGTAAATGGGTAGCTATTTGAGGACTCTTTCTTATTTAAAAAATTTCAGATATAAGTATTTTATTAAAACATAAAGTAAAACAAAAATTAAATGACAGTCCAAGAAAAGCACAACTCATGTGAAGAAGCAAAAACTTAGGCTCAACCGAGGCTAACCGTTAATTGTTGATGAAGAAAGGTGGGATGCCTACCGGGGCATCCCCAAGCTTAGATGCTTGAGACTTCTTGAAATAATATCTTGGGATGCCTTCGGCATCCCTAAGCTTGAGATTTTGTGTCTCCTTAATTCCTTTTATATCACGGTTCCCCTAAATATTAAAAACTTCATCCACACAAAACTCAACAAGAACTCGTGAGATAAGTTATTATAAATCAATGCAAAAACCTTATCTACTGTAGCAAATCACTAAAATTATTATTTAACATTGCATACTAAATGCCTCTGCATATTTAATACTCCTATCCTCAAATAGAATCATTAGACATGCAAACAATGCAAACATAACAGCAATCTGTCTAAACAGGACATTCTGTAAAGAGTGCAATTTTACTCAAACTTATCTAACTTGAAAAATTCTGAAAATTACCACACTGTAGAAAATTTATCATATCTTATTGTACAAAAAATTTCAACATTTTATCACCTTCTGACTTTTCTCAAGAATTCACGCACTAGCGTGCAACTTTCTGTTTTGAAACAGCAACTCATGTACTTGCAAACTAAGCATGGTGAAGGCTATCCTTGCCACTTTTATTGAAATAAAAGATGCAAAACATTATCTAAATAATAGCAAGCAAATCCTAACAAAATAAAATGACGCTCCAAGCTAAACACATATCATGTGACGAATAAAAATATAGCTCCAAGTGAGGTTACCGATAATGTTAAAGACGAAAGAGGGGATGCCTTCCAGGGCATCCCCAAACTTGGTTGCTTGGATCTTCCTTGAATATTACCTTGGGGTGCCTTGGGCATCCCCAAGCTTAGGGTCTTGTCACTCCTTATTCCCCTCATATCGATATATCACCCAAAACTTGAAAACTCCAATCACACAAAACTTAACGGAACTTCGTGAGATGGGTTAGTATGATAAAACGAATCATTCACTTGGGTACTGTCAAGATAAGATTCATAATTGTTCTCACACAATGCCTACTGTACCCTACAATTTCTACAACTTATATTGACCAATATAATCCATCGAAACTATAAAACAAGCAAACCATGCATCGAAAACAGAATCTGTCAAAAACAGAATAGTACATAAGGATCTGAATTAAGGTCATACTTATGTAACTCCAAAAATTCTGAAAAAATAGAAAAATGTAGATAATTTGTATATAAATTATCTGTAAAAAATTCAGAGTTTTTTTTACGCTCCAGTGAATTTAAACAATTCTGTTACTGGAAGCAAAAGTTTCTGTTTTTACACAGAATCAAGTCAACTATCATCCATACTATCCCAAAGGCTTTACTTGGCACTTTATTGAAACAAAAGCTATAAAACACAGTATCTTAATCATGTGAACACACAAAAACAGTAGGTAAAAGTGTTGGGTTGTCTCCCAACAAGCGCTTTTCTTTAATGCCTTTTTAGCTAGGCATGATGATTTCAATGATGCTCACATAAAAGATAAGAATTGAAACATGAAGAGAGCATCATGAAGCATATGACTAGCACATTTAAGCCTAACACACTTCCTATGCATAGGGATTTTGTGAGCAAACAACTTATGGGAACAAGAATCAACTAGCATAGGAAGGCAAAACAAGCAAAACTTCAAGATTTTTAACACATAGAGAGGAAACTTGATATTATTGAAACATGTAAAAGCATATGTTCCCCTCTCATAATAATTTTCAGTAGCATCATGAATGAATTCAACAATATAGCTATCACATAAAGCATTATTTTCAAGATCCACAAGCATAGAAATTTTATTACTCTCCACACAAGCAAATCTATTCTCATGAATAGTAGTGGGAGCAAACTCAACAAAATAACTATCATGTGATTCTTGATTGGCATAATCACATTGAGAATTAAAATCATGATGACAAGTTTCATGGATATCATTACTCTTTATAGCATACATGTGATCACCATAATCATCATAAATAGGAGGCATGCTTTCATCATAGTAAATATTCTCATCAAAACTTGGGGGACTAAAAATATCATCTTCATCAAACATAGCATCCCCAAGCTTATGGCTTTGCATATCATTAGCATCATGGATATTCAAAGAGTTCATACCAACAACATTGCAATCATGCTCGTCATTCAAAGATTTTTTGTCAAACATTTTATAGAATTCTTCCTCTATTAATTGAGCACAATTTTCCTTTCCATCATTTTCACGAAAGACATTATAAAGATGAACAATATGATGCAACCTCAATTCCATTTTTTGTAGTTTTCTTTTATAAACCAAACTAGTGATAAAATAAGAAACTAAAAGATTCAATTGCAAGATCTAAAGATATACCTTCATGCACTCACCTCCCCGGCACCGGTGCCAGAAAAGAGCTTGATGTCTACTACACAACTTGTTCTTGTAGACTCGTGTTGGGCCTCCAAGCGCAGAGTTTTGTAGGACAGTAGCAATTTTCCCTCAAGTGATAACCTAAGGTACGAAACCACCTCAAAGCTATTCTTTCTGATCAATTTATCCTAGAGTTCGTACTAAAATAACACCAAGCTATTCTTTTTGATCGATCTAACCAAGAGTTCGTACAAAAATAACACCATATGATACACATCAACCAACTCTAATGTCACCTAGATACTCCAATGTCACCGCGAGTATCCGGGAGTTGATTATGCGATATGCATCAAACAATTTCAGATTCATAATACTCAATCCAACACAAAGAACCTCAAAGAGTGCCCCAATATTTCTACTGGAGAAATAAAGACGAGAACATGCATCAACCCCTATGCATAGATTACCCCAATGTCACTTCAGGAATCCGCGAGTTGAGTGCCAAAACACATATCAAGTGAATCAATATGATACCCCATTGTCACCACGGATATTCATAGCAAGATATACATCAAGTGCTCTCAAATCCATAAAAGTATTCAATCTGATAAAATGAAATCTCAAAGGGAAAACTCAATTCACAACAAGATAGAGAGGGGAAAACACCATATGATCCAACTATATTAACAAAGCCCGTGATACATCAAGATCATGACATCTCAAGAACATGAGAGAGAGGGAGAGAGAGAGAGAGATTAAACACATAGCTACTGGTACAAACCCTTAGCCCCGAGGGTGGACTACTCCCTCCTCATCATGATGGCCACCGGGATGATGAAGATGGCCACCGGGATGATGAAGATGGCCACCGGTGATGATTTCCCCCTCCGGTAGGGTGCCGGAACAGGGTCTAGATTGGTTTTTGTGGCTACAGATGCTTGCGACGGCGGAACTTCTGATCTAGGGTTATTTCTGGGGGTTTATGTATCTATAGGATTTTTTGGCGTTGGTTTCATGCTAAGATGGGCCTCGAGGTGAGCACAACCCACCTGGGCGCGCCTGGGCCTCCTGGCGCGCCCAGGTGTCGTGTGCCCTCCTCGTGGCTCTTCTAGCCCTCCCACGAAGCTTCTAGTGCCTCTTTTCTTCCAAAAAAATCATCAAAAAGTTTCGTTGCATTTGGAGAACTTTGATTTCTGCACAAAAAACAACGCCACGGTAGTTCTGCTGAAAACAGCATCAGTCCGGGTTAGTTCCTCTCAAACCATACCAAAACCATATAAAATTGTTGTAAACATGGCATGAATACTTCATAAATTATAGATACTTTGGAGACGTATCAGCAGCGGCTAGAATTATGTTTCGATGACTCCCGTAGGGTTTCTGGAATATCAGAGTATTAATAGAGCTAAGAGGCGGTGGAGGAGACCTCCATGGGCCCCACCACCCATCAGGGCGCCCCCAGGTGGGTGGTGGGCCCCATGGGCCTCCCCTCGTGCACTTGCTTGGCTCCCAAGTTGTCTTCTGGGCTGAAAAAAAATCTCCAAAAAGTTTTGCTCCGTTTGGACTCCGTTTGATATGGATATTCTGCGAAGTAAAATATAAGCAAAAACAGCAACTGGCACTGGGCACTATGTCAATAGGTTAGTCCCAAAAAATGATATAAAGTTGCTATAAAATGAAGGTAAAACATCCAAGAATGATAATATAACAGCATGGAACAATAAAAAATTATAGATACGTTCGAGACGCATCAACATCCCCAAGCTTAATTCCTGCTCGTCCTCAAGTAGGTAAATGATAAAAACAGAATTTTTGATGTGGAATGCTGCCTAACATGTTCATCACATATTCTTTTCTTTTGTAGCATGGACATTTGGATTTTTAGATGGTTCAAAGCAATAGTCTATAATTGTCATGAAGACTTTAATACTCAAGCATATCAACAAGCAACCATGTCTTTCAAAATATCAACACTAAAGAAAGCTATCCCTAGCCCACCATGCTCAATCATTGATACATTCACGAAACACACTCGAATATTAGCTACATCCAATGCACAAGTATGATCATAGTGCTCCCTAGTTGGTGCTTTATAAGAGAAGATGGAGTCTCAAAATAAAAATAAAAATAGCATAAAAGTAAATAGATAGGACCTTCGCAGAGGGAAGCAGAGATTTGTAGAGGTGCCACAGCTCAAAGCTTAAATTGAGAGATAAAAATATTTTGAGAGGCATGCTTTTCCCGTCAACGAAAATGACCGAGTAGTTCCCAATACTTTCCTTGGTAGATACATCATAGGCGGTTCCCAAACATAAAATAAAGTTTATTCTTTTTTTCACCATTCTTTCACAATCCATGGCTAGCCGTATCCACGGGTGCCTTCCATACCAACACTTTCCAAGGAATTTATTATTTGACAACATAAAGTAAATTTCTTTCTCATTTCGGGACTGGGCATCCCTATTACCGCCACACTCTCGTGCAACGACAAGTGAATAAACAGTCATCTTGAGAATAACACATCTAGCGTGGAAAAATATTGGCCACCCCCTGCCGCTTCATGAGCAGTACGGGAACACAAAAAGGAAATTAATTTTGAAAGTTAGAGTTTCCACATACAAATTTACTTAGAACGGCAAGGAAATACCGCATATAGGTAGGTATGGTGGACTCATATGGCATAACTGGTTTTAAGGATTTTGGATGCACAAGTAGTATTCCCACTTAGTACAAGGAAAGGCTAGCAAATAGATTGAGAAGCAACCAACCAAGAAACAAAATTTTTCATAAACGAGCATTAAGCATAACTAACACCGAATAATGCACCACAAGTAGGATGTAATTTTGTTGCATAACTATTGACTTTCGTGCTTGCATAGGGAATCACAAACCTTAACACCAATATTCTTACTAAATCATAATTACTCACCTACATGACTCACATATTACTATCATCATATCTCAAAACTATTACAAATAATCAAGTTTAGTTTGTCCAATGATCTACATGAAAGTTTTTATTATATCCCTCTTGAATATCTATCACTTTGGGACTAATTTCATATATTGCAATTGCTTTTGACAAGCTGAAACATATTTAAGTGAAGAACATGAGCATAAAGATTTTCATCTCTCAAAATAATATAAGTGAAGCATGAGAGAATGTCTTTAAAAAATTTACTCACTCTCAAAATAATCTAAGTGAAGCAAGGGAGTATTTCTTCAAAAATTAAATCACACCATGCTCAAAAAGATATAAGTGAAACACTAGAGCAATTCCATAGCTCAAAAAATTTAAGTGAAGCACATAGAGCAATTCTAACAAATCATAGCATATTTATGGCTCTCTCAAATAGGTGTGTCCAGCAAGGATGATTGTGACAAACTAAAAAGAAAAACAAGAAAAGACTCATATAATAGAAGACGCTCCAAGCAGAACTCATGATATGTGACGAATAAAAATATAGCTCCAAGTAAAATTACCGATGGTTGTTAGAAGAAAGAGGGGATGCCTTCCGGGGCATCCCCAAGCTTAGTTGCTTGGTTCTCCTTGAATCTTACCTTGGGGTGCCATGGGCATCCCCAATCTTAGGCTCTTTTAACTCCTCATTCCTTCATCCATCGAGATCTCACCCAAAACTTGAAAACTTCAATCACACAAAACTTAATAAAACCTTCGTGAGATCCGTTAGTATACGAAAACCAATCTTTGCTTTAAGTACTGTTGAAAACACATTCATATTTTGTTATTGCATTATACTTACTGTATTGTAACTTTACCATGGCTTATAACCCCTGATACAATCCATAGATTCATCAAAATAAGCACATAATACAAAGAAAACAGAATCTGTCAAAAACAGAACAGTCTGTAAAGACTCGAATTTTACTCATACTTCTGTACCTCCAAAATTCTAAAAAATTAGGAAAATAGAGGCAATTTGTATATAAATATTGTGTAAAAAGTCAGAACTTTCCGTTACTTCTGTGAATTTTAACAATTCTATTACTGGACACAAAAGTTTCTGTTTTTCAATAGGATCAAATCAACTATCACCCAAAGCTGTCCTAAAGGCTTTACTTGGCACAAACACTAATTAAAACATAAAAAATACAATCATCACAGAGGAATAATTATTCAAACACTCAAGAACAGAAATAAAAAGGCAAAAATAAATTTTATTCCTTGGGTTGCCTCCCAACAAGCGTTGTCGTTTTATGCCCCTAGCTAGGCATAATGCAAGATTCAAGTATTGTCATCTTTGGTTTTTGCCCCGTTGGTTACCCTCATGATCGATTCATATGGTGGCTTAATTCTTGTTCTAGGGAAGTGTTCCATACTCTTTCTTAGTGGAAATTGGAATTTAATATTCCCTTCTTTCATATCAATCACGGCACCTATAGTTCATAAAAATGGTCTACCAAGTATGATGGGACAAGACGGATTGCAATCAATATCAAGAACAATAAAATCTATGGGAACATAGTTCCTATTTGCTAGAATAAGAACATCATTAATTCTTCCCAAAGGCTTTTTAATAGTAAAATCCACCAAGTGCAAATTAAGAGAACATTCTTCAATATTGGTAAGACCAAGCACATCACATAGAGATTTTGGAATTGTGGAAACGCTAGCACCCAAATCACATAAAGCAAGGCATTCATAATTTTTAATCTTGACTTTAATGGTAGGTTCCCACTCATCACATAATTTTCTAGGAATTGAAATCTCTAATTCCAACTTTTCTTCTAAAGCTTTCATCATCGCTTCTACAATATGTTTAGTAAAAGCTTTATTTTGTTCATAGGCATTGGGTGAATTTATCATGGATTGCAACAAAGAAATACATTCAATCAAATATCAACTATCATAATTAAAGTCTTTGTAATCCAAAAGAGTGGGCACATCAGTAGTTAAAGTTTTGACCTCTCCAAACCCACTTTTCTCAATTTTTTTCAACAAGATTTTCACCCTCCGAATTATGAGGATGCCCTCTAGCTAAAGTTGACTCTTCTTCAGTCCTCTTTTCATCAAGTTCAATATTACCAAACAAGGAATCTATAGAAGAAACACCAATTATCTTAAGATCTTCATCATTGTTATGAAAGTAATCAATAGAAAACGCTCTTTCTAAAAATTCTCTTTTAGCTCTAAGCATAGCGGTTCTTTTCTTACTTTCATACATAGAAACATATAAAGCTTTAATTGATTCATTGACATCAACCTTAGGTGGAAAAATTTTAATCTTGAGATTTTCTACATCATGGAAAATTCTATCAATGCTTCTAGACATATCATCAATCTTATTCAACTTTTCTTCTATCGTAGTATTGAAAACTTTTTGAGCATTTATAAATTCTTTAATATTACTCTCAAGATCAGAGGGGTTCCTATTATTATTGTAAGAAGAATTACCATAGGAATTTCCATAATTATTAGAGGAATTTCCAGGAAAAGGCCTAGGATTAAAATTACCTCCATAAGCATTGTTATTAAAATTGTTTCGCAAGACAAAATTCACATCTACGGGATCACTATTTTGCTCAATCGAAGTAGACAAAGGCACATCATTAAGATCAATAGGAGCATTTTTACTAGCAACTAATTTCATAAGAGTATCAATTTTTTCACACAAAGTACTAATTTCTTCAACCGAATTAACTTTTTTACTAGTAGGTGCTCTTTCGGTATGCCATTGTGAATAATTTGCCATGATATTATCTAGCAATTTAGTAGCTTCACCCAAAGTAATCTCCATAAAAGTACCACCCACGACAGAATCTAAAAGATTTCTAGAAACAAAATTCAATCCCGCATAAATTTTTTGTATAATCATCCAAAGATTTAAACCATGAGTAGGACAATTTCTTAGCATCAATTTCATTATTTCCCAAGATTGTGCGACATGTTCATGCTCAAGTTGCTTAAAATTCATGGTTTGAGTTCTAAGGGAAATAATTTTCGCGAGCGGAAAATACTTAGTAATAAAAGCATCTTTGCACTTATCCCAAGAATCGATACTATTGCGAGGCAAAGAAGAAAACCAAATTTTTGCACGATCCCTCAAGGAGAAAGGAAATAATTTCAACTTCACAATATCATTGTCCACATCTTTTTTCTGTTGCATATCACACAATTCTACGAATGTGTTTAGATGGGACGCGGCATCCTCATTAGGAGTACAGAAAAACTGATCTTTCATAACAAGATTCAACAAAGCGGCATTAATATCACAAGACTCTGCACTAGTGGCGGGAGGAGCAATTGGAGTACTAATAAAATCATTATTATTAGTATTGAAAAAATCACACAATTTGGCATTTTCTTGAGACATTGTGACTAAACAAACAAAATCACACGCAAACAAAAGATCTAACGAGAAAAAGACAAATCTTGAATTGCTTCTAAGGGATCTTTGTCTCTACATCAATTGGCAATTGCTCTACTTGCGAGCCATTAGATTCATCAAACTTCACATCTACCGTCTCTTCAACCTTTCGGGTGAAATTGTTGTAGACATGGTAGGTGTGAGAGTTTGAGCCATAACCGAGTAGGAAACCTTCATGAGATTTAGGAGCAAATTTCGAACGACGATGCTTATCAAGAATGTAGCACTTTGAGCCGAATACTCGAAAGTATCAAACTTGGGGTTTGTTATCGGTGAGTACCTCGTATGCCGTTTTACCGACAAGCTTGCAAAGATATAGTCAATTTGTAGCATGACAAGCTGTCTCAACCACTTCCGCCCAAAATTGTCTTGGTGTCTTTTATTCATCAAGCATCGTTCTCGCAACTCGATAAGTGTTCGGTTCTTCCTCTCAACAACTCCATTTTGTTGAGGTGTGTACATAGCCGAGAACTCATGTGAAATCCCTTCTTCGTCAAGAAAGGTGTCCACATTAGCGTTCTTGAATTCCGTTCTGTTATCACTTCGAACCTTCTTGATCTTCACTTCAAATTGGTTTGGGGCCTTCTTGGCGAAGTTCTTGAAGATCTTTTGAATCTGCGATTTGTCATCTAGAAAGAACACCCACGTAAATCTTGAAAACTCATCAACAATGACCAAACCGAAAGAGTTACCACCAAGGCTCTTATAAGTGTTGGTGCAATATTTGCCCTCCTGTGTTTTGGAGATTGTTGATAGAAACAGGCATGGACTGATTTGTTTGCTAGTGCGCACAGAGAGAAATAGTCCATGCAGAACCAAAGATAATCCTGTCTAAGGTGTCAAGTTTGAGGAACTTCACCTAAGAATATCTGTGTTGTGGAGAAGAATGAGCTACATCTGTTGAGACCATGTAGACGAGAAGATTGACGTGAAGGAGTTAACCCCTCGAAAATTTATTGCTGAAGTGAAGCAATTGGTTCGGTGCTGTTGTCCAAAGAAATTGACTGCAGCGAGTGGAAGTCAAAGACAAAGTGAAGACGTAGTATTCATTTCATTGTTCTTCTTTCATTTATTTGAGTCATAGGACCTCCATACTATTAAGAGGGGTATAGGTTCTCGAAGCTTAGATCCGCTGTGGTGCTTAGCCCAAACCTATGCGAGACTGAGAGAAATCTCTTTATGTTTCGAATGATTACCTGTCGGCAGCAGACGTTGTTCTTCGTACTGAAGGAGATATCTTTCGGACTGAGGAGTTAGCATTACTTGCTCCATAAGTAATGTTACCATTGTGCTCAATTTTCGACCGTTGGACTTGTGTCATTCGGCCATTGGTTGCTCCACATGTCCAATTTGGTCATTTCCCTTCAGGGAAGGCTACGACTATAAATAGCCACCCCGCTCCAACGTTGTCCGTTGGCTGCTCCACTTAAGATTTCTGAGAAGATTGACTGAGCATCCCCTCTTCGAGTGATTTGAGTTTAAGATCCACCGAGAGAAAATCAAGAGCCCAAAACTTAGAAAGAGGTTTAGCATCACAGTAGTTCTGAATCTAGAGTTATTGTACCTATTACTCTTGAGAGCTGCACACTCTCTAGACGGATAGGTGTCGGCTCGAGTGTTGAAGAGTTGTTGTCTTCATCGAGCAAGATCTTTAGCAACCAAGAGTGATTGGATCACGAAGGTCGATCGAAGGTTTGGAGATCGCCAATGAGTATCTACCACGAATGAAATCAACTGGAGTCTGATCAGCTTCGAGTGGAAGGGGAATAGGGTGAAGAGATATTATCTTCTGTGTTAAATCACAACCCCTCCAACCAAACGTAGTCCTTTGGCAGAAGGGCGAACTGGTCTACCAAATTCATCTGTCGCCATCGAGCACCACTGGTTCAATCTATTATACTGCATTACCTTCACCAGTTTACTTTCATGCTCTGTGTCGATAGTTTATCTGATCAGTCATTATCTATGGCATACCTTTCGTCATTATCATCTATTATCATTCGCTGCTTACTCTGCTGCTCATACTTATTAAATCTTGCTTGTATCCCTGTGTTGTTTTCGTTCACCCTGTCATAGTTCTTTCTCGTGGTTATCTATCGTGGATCTTATCCTTGGTTTCTCTCATGATGCTACATCTGCTAGCATATTGCATTACCATCGTCATTATCAAACCTGTGATGTCTTATGCTCGTACAATCATTACCTCTTTCCTCGATAGATATGTTCCTAGATAAAGTGCCCGTTTAAGTTTGTATCTACCGAACCTTATTTCCACTGCTGTGTTTGGGATCAATTCATAACATTCAAAAGAATTTTTTGAATCTCCCATTCACCCCCCTCTGGTCGATATACTCTCGGTCCCAACAATTGGTATCAGAGCAGGCACTCCCTGTCTTTTGCTTATTAAAGGGTTAACCACCTTGGAGTTTTGAGTATGTCGTATGCAGGTAGATCCTCGCACTCTGAAAGGTTTCCTATCTTTGATGGAATTGACTATGTCTACTGGAAAGAAAGAATGAGAATCAGACTTCAAGCAATCAACATAGATCTGTGGCAAATTGTGGAAAATGGATATATCATTCAGCACCCAAATGCACCAAATCCTGACGACAAAGCTATACTGCGGTTGAATGCACAAGCAAAAGATATTATCTATGAAAGTATCTTGAAAGACATTTTTATTTGGTTCCGAAAGCTTGACACTGCAAAGCAACTGTGGGATGCCATAAAAAATGCTCATGAAGAATTCATTACCAGAACAGATTCCCACACTGATATGCTTCATGATATGTTTGCTAGTTTCAGAAGTCTTCGTAAGGAAAGTGCTATGAAACTCACTGATCGGTTGAAAAATATTGTTGAAAGGCTTCATCAACAAGGAGTAGCTGATTTCACCGATAGAGATGTGGTCAACAAGCTAATGAGTGCTCTTGATGCAACCTTTGATCCAATCGTAGCTGAAATCAAGCAAAGACCAGACTATGAAGAACTTCACTACGTCGAGGTCATGACGCTGTTGTCCATTCACGAAGAAAAGATGGAACTTGAAAATGCAGATCAAGAATCTTCTTCGAAAAGTGAAGGGGAAATTCTCTCACACTATGGCAGCTCACAAGAAGAAGGTGTTGAAAATCAACACACCATCAAAAGGGAACTGGAAATGCTCACAGAAAGACTAAGTCATCTCAGAAGACAGAATTTGTGTCTCACAACTGATGACGAATTTGACTTGCATGAATCTTCGAGAAAGTTACCACCAAAAGAAATGAAGTGCTTCAAGTGCAAACAATCCGGTCACCTCATCGCAGACTGTCCTTGTTGGGATAGAAAACCAAGCAACAGATGGATGTATCTTCACGGCAATGGATTCACTCGAGTGGATGTCACACTAAGCTCTTGAAGGAAAATGAATCTTCCTCATCTTCTTCGACGAATCAGACCAGTCACTGACGTGAAAGCTAGAGCAACCATCGAGTCCAATATGAAGAGAATATCTCAGCTAAACAAAGCATGTGCTGATATGAACCTGGATTCTGAAGAGGAGACATCCGAATCATAATCAAAAGGTGAAGAGCTTCACAGAATGATAGGGAGAAGCAATGCCTTCGTGGCTTGTGAACCATCTGAGAAATCACTCGAATCAGACACTGATGACTATGCTTCAGGTGATGATGAATCTATCGCATTCTGTCTCATGGCAAAAACCTCAAAGGATCAGGTATCAGCAAAACACCGAAAATCTATGAATGAATATTATCCTGAATATATTGCCTATGCTAAGCTGGTTAAGATTGCAAAATCTCAACAAGATGAGCTTGAGAAACTTGAGAACAATGTTAGGAAAACTGAAGGATTACTGGTCGAGGAGATGGAGAGGAATCAAAAGTTGATCGAAGAGCATGATGCTTTTTCTTCAACTATTGATGATCTTTCCAACCGATATGATTCCCTTACAGTTGACTACGAGAGTTTATCAGATCAACTCCTTAACAGGAATCAAGAAATCGAGTCACTGAAAGAGTCTCATAACGTTCTTGCGAAAGAAGAGGCTTCTCTCTTCGCCGAGCAATCTGAATAGCTTCCTGATGATTTTGTGCCTCCTTGCTTAAAATGCCTACAACGTAGCAATACTGATTCAAATGCTCAAACATCTACTGCTGTCATTGAGAATATTGCAACATCTATGAATGATATTTCTAACCCCTCTTCCGAGGAATTTGCTGCTGTATCTGATGAAAATTGCAGATTAAAGAGCTTGCTTGTGAAAGGAATGCTGAAAAGCCTCAAAGGGCATCAAACTCTCCGTGACATGCTCAAGAAGTCTATATTGCACAAAAACTCTCAAAAGGAAGGTTTGAGTTTCGAAAGAAAACTCAACATTGATGGAACCTACTGGACCCCCGAGCAATATCCTTGAACGAGTTGGGTTCTTGCTAAAAGTAAAAATCTGGATATGACTCTCCTATTTCTGTTGTTTCTGACGAGTCTGATGACTCAAACTACAAATTCTTCAAATAAGAGAATGTTAAGGTTTTCACTCGGTATGTTGGAACTAAATGCAGGTCAGGTTCACCCAAGAAGCAAATCTGGGTGAAAAAGTGCATCATTGAAAATTTATCTGTCACTGCTAACTTGAATATGCAGAGTAATTACCTTCGAGGAGATGGTTATCATTCATAGATTGGCACTGAAACTTCCTCGAATGGAATTCAGTCAAACTTCCGACAGAAGGAGTACATGCGCACTTCCTCGAATCATTATACTCATGTCTATGGAAACAATTTCAATGCTTATCCATATGATTACTCTCGAAATGCACAGGTGAACTACAGATCTCACCGAAGGAATGTCCCTGCTCTAACTAAGCAAAAGAGGTGCTCGCTGGCCACACAAGTGTGGGTTACAAAGAACTAACCCTTCTTGCAGGAACTCTCTCAGGGATTCTTATCATTTATTCTTAACCCTGAGATTTATGCCCCTAGCTAGGCATCATGCATAGATTCAAGTATTGTCATCTTTGGTTTTTGCCCCATAGGTCACCCTCATGATTGATTCATATGGTGGCTTAATTCTTGTTCTTGGAAAGTGTTCCATACCCTTTATTAGTGGAAATTGAAATTTAATATCCCCTTCTTTCATATCAATCACGACACCTATAGTTCGTAAAAACGATCTACCAAGTATATATGATGGGACAAGATGGATTGCAATCAAAATCAAGAACAATAAAATCTATAGGAACATAGTTCTTATTTGCAAGAATAAGAACATCATTAATTCTTCCCAAAGGCTTTTTAATAGTAGAATCCGCCAAGTGCATATTAAGAGAACATTCTTCAATATTTGTAAGACCAAGCACATCACATAGAGATTTTGGAATTGTGGAAACGCTAGCACCCAAATCACATAAAGCAAGGCATTCATAATTTTTAATCTTGACTTTAATGGTAGGTTCCCACTCATCATATAATTTTCTAGGAATTGCAATTTCTAATTCCAACTTTTCATCTAAAGCTTTCATCATCGCTTCTACAATATGTTTAGCAAAAGCTTTATTTTGTTCATAGGCATTGGGTGAATTTATCATGGACTGCAACTAAGAAATACATTCAATCAAGGAGCAACTGTCATAATTAAAGTCTTTGTAATCCAAAAGAGTGGGCACATCAGTAGTTAAAGTTTTGACCTCTCCAAATCCACTTTTATCAATTTTTTAACATGATTTTCACCCTCCGAATTATGAGGACACCCTCTAGTTAACGTTGACTCTTCTTCAGTCCTCTTTTCATCAAGTTAAATATTACCAAACAAGGAATCAATAGAAGAAACACCAATCATCTTAAGATCTTCATCATTGTTATGAAAGTAAGCGGTAGAAAACGCTCTTTCTAAAAGTTCTCTTTTAGCTCTAAGCATAGCGGTTCTTTTCTAACTTTCATACATAGAAACATATAAAGATTTAATTGATTCATTGACTTCAACCTTAGGTGGAAAAAATTTAATCTTGAGATTTTCTACATCATGGAAAATTCTATCAATGCTTCTAGACATATCATCAATCTTATTCAACTTTTCTTCTATCGTAGCATTGAATTTTTTTGAGCATTTATAAACTATTTAATATTACTCTCAAGATCAGAGGGGTTCCAATTATTATTGTAAGAAGAATTACCATAGGAATTGCCAAAATTATTAGAGGAATTTCCAGGAAAAGGCCTAGGATTAAAATTACTTCTATATGCATTGTTATTAAAATTGTTTTGCGAGACAAAATTCACATCTACGGGATCACTATTTTGCTCAATCAAAGTAGACAAAGGCACATCATTAAGATCAATAGTAGCATTTTTACTAGCAACCAATTTCATAAGAGCATCAACTTTTTCACTCAAAATACTAATTTCTTCAACCGAATTAACTTTTTTACTAGTAGGTCCTCTTTCGGTATGCCATTGTGAATAATTTGCCATGATATTATCTAGCAATTTAGTAGCTTCACCCAAAGTAATCTCCATAAAAGTACCACCCGCGACAGAATCTAAAAGATTTCTAGAAACAAAATTCAATCCCGCATAAATTTTTTGTTTAATCATCCAAAGATTTAAACCATGAGTAGGACAATTTCTTAGCATCAATTTCATTATTTCCCAAGATTGTGCAGTATTTTCATGCTCAAGTTGCTTAAAATTCATGATTTGAGTTCTAAGTTAAATAATTTTTGCGGGCGGAAAATACTTAGTAATAAAAGCATCTTTGCACTTATCCCAGGAATTGATACTATTGCGAGGCAAAGAAGAAAACCAAATTTTTGCACGATCCCTCAAGGAGAAAGGAAATAATTTCAACTTCACAATATCGTTGTCCACATCTTTTTTATTTTGCATATCACACAATTCTACGAATGTGTTTAGACGGGACGCGGCATCCTCATTAGGAGTACCAAAAAATTGATCTTTCATAACAAGATTCAACAAAGCGGCATTAATATCACAAGACTCTGCACTATTGGCGGGAGGAGCAATCGGAGTACTAATAAAATCATTATTATTAGTATTGGAAAAGTCACACAATTTGGTATTTTCTTGAGACATTGTGACTAAACAAACAAAATCACAAGCAAACAAAAGATCTAACGAGAAAAAGGCGAACGAAAAAGAAGGCAAATAAAAAGGCAATTTTTTGTGAAGTGGGGGAGATGAAAATGAGAGGCAAATGGCAAATAATGTAAATTGCAAGGAGATGAGATTTATGATTAGGAACCTGGTAGATGTTGATGATGTCTCCCCGGCAATGGCGCCAGAAATTCTTTGCCGATAGCTTGAATCTGCGTTGGTATTTCCCCAAAGAGGAAGGGATGATGCAGCACAGCTACGGTAAGTATTTTTCTCAGTTATGAAACCAAGGTTATCAATCCAGTAGGAGAACAAAGCAACACTATGTAAATGGTACCTGCACACAAAGAACAAATACTTGCAACCCAACGCGTAAGAGGGGTTGTCAATCCCTCTACGGTAAAAAGATAGATTAAATTGTATGAGATTGGATAAATAGATCTAGCAAAAATACAAAATAAAATAAGTAAAGAAAAGTGCAGCAAGGTATTTTTTGGGTTTTTGGAATAATAGATCTGAAAACATTATGATAAAAGATAGACCCGGGGGCCGTAGATTTCACTAGTGGCTTCTCTCGAGAAAATAGCATACGGTGGGTAAACAAATTACTGTTGGGCAATTGATAGAAGAGCAAATAATTATGACAATATCCAAGGCAATGATCATGTATATAGACATCACGTCCAAGATTAGTAGACCGACTCCTGCCTGCATCTACTACTATTACTCCACACATCGACTGCTATCCAGCATGCATCTAGTGTATTAAGTTCATGGTGAAACAGAGTAATGCAATATGAACGACGACATGATGTAGACAAGATCTATTCATGTAGGAATAGACCCCATCTTTTTATCCTTAAAAGCAATGATACATGCGTGCCTCGCTACCCCTTCTATCACTGGGTGAGGACACCGCAAGAATGTTACCACCAAAAGAAATGAAGTGCTTCAAGTGCAAACAATTCGGTCACCTCATCGCAGACTGTCCTTGCTGGGATAGAAAACCAAGCAACAGATGGATGTATCTTCACGGCAATGGATTCACTTGGGTGGATCATCACACTAAGCTCTCGAAGAAAAATGAATCTTCCTCATCTTCTTCGATGAATCAGACCAGTCACTGACGTGAAAGCCAGAGCAACCATCGAGTCCAATATGAAGAGAATATCTCAGCTGAACAAAGCATGTGCTGATATGAACCTGGATTCTGAAGAGGAGACATCCGAATCAGAATCAGAAGGTGAAGAGCTTCACAGAATGACAGAGAGAAGCAATGCCTTCATGGCTTGTGAACCATCTAAGAAATCACTCGAATCAGACACTGATGACTATGCTTCATGTGATGATGAACCTATCGCATTCTGTCTCATGGCAAAAACTTCAAAGGATCAGGTATCAGCAAAACACCAAAAATCTATGAATGAATATTCTCCTGAATATATTGCCTATGCTTAGCTGGTTAAGATTTCAAAATCTCAACAAGATGAGCTTGAGAAACTTGAGAACAATCTTAGGAAAACTGAAGGATTACTGGTCGAAGAGATGGAGAGGAATCAAAAGTTGATTGAAGGGAATGATGTTTTTTCTTCAACTATTGATGATCTTTGCAACCGATATGATTCCATTATAGTTGACTACGAGACTTTATCAGATGAACTCCTTAACAGGAATCAAGAACTCAAGTCACTAAAAGAGTCTCATAACGTGCTTGCGAAAGAAAAGGCTTCTCTCATCGCCGAGCAATCTGAATAGCTTCCTGATGATTTTGTGCCTCCTTGCTTAAAATGCCTAGAATGTAGCAATACTGATTCAAATGCTGAAACATCTACTGCTGTCATTGAGAATATCGCAACTTCTACAAATGATATTTCTAACCCCTCTTCCAAGGAATTTGCTGTTGTATTTGATGAAAATTGCAGATCAAAGAGCTTGCTTGTGACAGGAATGCTGAAAAGCTTCAAAGGGCATCAAACTCTCTGTGACGTGCTCAAGAAGTCTATATTGCACAAAAACCCTCGAAAGGAAGATTTGAGTTTCAAAAGAAAAATCAACATTGATGGAACCTACTGGACTCCCGAGCATTATCCTTGAACGAGTTGGGTTCTTGCTAAAAGTAAAACTCTTGAACCTGTAACTCTGTCTGGATATGACTCTCCTATTTCTGTTGTTTCTGACGAGTCTGATGACTCAAACTACAAATTCTTCAAACAACAGATTGTAAGGTTTTTGCTAGGTATGTTGGAACTAACTGCAGGTCAGGTTCACCCAAGAAGCAAATCTGGGTGAAAAAGTGCATCATTGAAAATTTATCCGTCACTGCTAACTTGAATATGCAGAGTAATTGCCTTCGAGGAGATGGTTATCATTCACAAATTGGCACTGAAACTTACTCAAATGGAATTCAGTCAAACTTTTGACAGAAGGAGTACATGCGTACTTCCTCGAATCATTATGCTCATGTCTCTGGAAACAATTTCAATGCTTATTCATATGATTACTCTCGAAATGCACACGTGAACTACAGATCTCACCAAAGGAATGTCCCTGCTCTGACTAAGAAAAAGAGATACTCGCTGCCCACACAAGTGTGGGTTACGAAGAAGAACTAACCCTTCTTGCAGGCTCAGGGATTCTTATTGTTTATTCTTAACCCTGAGATTTACATTGTTGGTGCTCGCTCCTTGTGTTTATTTGCTCGCGTTTGTCTTTGTGTTCGTTTTGCTGTGTTTGTGTTTCGTCCGATGAACAACTCACTCATAGCTCTGAGTTTTGTGTTTCCTCTCGCCTGACTGAGTGTTTTGTTTCAGACCCATTTATCCCTCTATTCTTTCTTATCCAATCTATGATGTCCGTCATAAACATGCAACTTGATCTGAAGAAAATTTCTTGTCGGCATCCTTGGTCGCGTAAGAAACCAACTTCGAACTTTAATCTGTTTTGGCGCTTGCCCTTCTTCAAAACCTTCAGCCTCCCGCTCTCGTCCCAAGTTTTCCATTGGAAACGGTTGCCACGTGCCCACGATCTCCACGATTGTGACCGTGTCCATTGAATGTGGAATGTCCCGCTTCTGTAGGCCGTGGATTTCGGAGAGGTGGTTCTGCTCACTGCTATAAATACCCCTCCCATTGTCTTCTACCTTATTTGTTCCTCAAACCCTCATTCTCCTCATCCCGAGTCCGAGCTCGAAGCAACTCCCCTGAGGTGCCTTGCCGTGCGACTCCGGTGAAGTCTCATCACAGTTGATCACACCCATGCAGTAATCTTCCTCTCCGCATTGCCGTAGTTGATCTATGCTACCAAGTTAGGGCGCCTCGATCTGATACTGCTCCTACTCCTTCATCTGTTCATAGGGCAGTTCATACCGACGCCATTTCTTTTGATTTATTCTCTGTGGTAGATCTTTAGGATTCTCCAAGTTATGACTGGTACGGTTTGTAGTTTTTCCCTCATACGGGTTCGCCTCAATCTAGGGTTCATGAGTATTTTTTCAAAAGATTAGATAGTTTTTGACCAGTATTGTTCTATCTGTGGCAAGGTTAAAATCTATCAAAGATATCTTTTCTAAATGCACCATGGATTCCTATGATTCCTTCCGAAAAACATTCATTTTCGTTCAAAAATGCTTGTGTGCATGTTTATGACCCTACCTCGTTTTCCCTCGTATCTATTATGTTCACAGGTTGGTCATGGCACAAAGTTCGGATGAGTACACAGAGTCTGATGGAGATTTGCCTCAGTATCCTCCAAAATCTGACCGAATGAGATTGACTGGTGGAGGAAAATCGTCAAAGCCACCCAAGACACATAAGAAGAAATTCGAGTCTGAATCCGAAGAAGAAGATGATGAATTCCCTCTGCTCACAGTTAGCCCGAGGATGAACTAGTCACTGACGCCCTTACTCTCTTCTCTGATGGAAATCCCAAGAAGGATGGTCATGGCAGAGAGAAGAACACCACTGCTGAGATGTCTGAACCTGATGGTTATAGAACTCCACCCGTGGTTGAATCAACAACTGAACGAAATAACAGGCTGCAAAGGATTCGCCGTCACTGGGCAAAGAAATGGTTCAACTATGAAAATGTTCAGGAAAAGTATCAGATCTTGTTTGCCTTCACACCGCCGTGGAACGACTGCATAGCTGAAAATTGCATTGGGCCAGACGATGAAAAATTCAGACCACCAGCGCCTTCTAATGCTCATCCCGAGTCTCTCAAAACCATCACGGATTTTCCTGATGAAGTAGCCAAGAGGGCTAAGGCTAAAGCCAAGCATGATGCCAGGCAAACAAAGAAAAATCAAGTTGAGGCTAAAAACATCACGCTGACTCAGCAAGACATGCAGAAGAAAAAGGACCGTGTATCCAAAGGTAGCAAGTCCAAAAGGTCAGTTTCTCCTCGTGCCTCTCGAAAGAAAACAATCTCCAGAAAATCAAAGAAGGTTGTTTCTAGCTCATCTAATGAATCATCCAGCGATGATGGTGATGAAATTCCCATGTATGATCAACAAACTATCCTCAACAAGCCGCATAGCAGCCCCTCAGCAGTATAAGTTTCACCATCACCACAAAAATCACCAAGGCATGCACCAAGTCCCCTCACTGATAAACCTTCGGGTTCCACTGCTGTGAAGAGAAAGCTGTTGCCTGAAGAAAAAGCTGAAGCTTATGCAAAGAAGCCCAAACACAGTGTTCTTGCTTGCTTCCACAGAGGAACAAAAGTATGACTTCAATCTTATGATTGATGTGATTGAAAGTGCTGCTTACGATGCAAAATCAGCAGATATCAGCAGTCTGGGCCTTCCTAATGATGTTACCAAAATGGTGATGAAACATTTCATCGAGCTGAGGAAAATTACAAAGAAGCTGAATCAGGCTGTCAAGGACAAGCAAACCCTCGAGCAGATGAGGAGAGATGCCAATATAGAATCCGAAAGGAAAAGCCTGAACAAAGAGATTGTTGAGCTTACTGAGGCACTCAGTGTGATGAGAAATGACAAAATTGATTGGCTCTCACAACTAAAGATGGATATTTCTCAGCTGTGTGATAGAAGGAATGATGAGATTGAGTGCAAGGCTGATCTGGCTCGAAGGAGAATCAAAGACGAAAAATGTCAGAAGGCTAAGGCAAGAGCCAGCAAACCGAAAGGAATCAAGGATCGCCATCTTCAGACTGTCGGTGACGCTCAACCTATTGACTCAAGTACTCCATTGCAGCAGATCCCTCCTTCTCCACCTCATGAGGATGAACCCATGCAGCAAGTTGTCCATGTAGATGTCATCATTCCCACCCCAGCAGCTCAAGAGCAACCAGAATTTGTTGATATCTTCCTCGAGAAGGATGATGAAGGAAATGCTTCACCCAGACAGCAAGCCCCAGCTGATGATGAGGTTGATGAAGAAATTGAGGTTGAAAAGGCAGACCCATCGCCTCCGAAGAAATTGCAGGCTGAGCCCTCCGAATCTAAGGAGGAAAATGACAAGATTGAGGGGGAGCTAAATGCTTCCCGAGAGAAAACCACCCCGGTCGCATCATCTGGTGCCCCTACCTAGGTGGATGTTGATCCTGCTCCTCGTTCCACTGCTACACAGTTGGAAGAGGAAGATAAGAAATCTGAAGAGCCCATGGCTCACGAAGGAATTGTCCCACCTGTTGTGTCCCAAGCTTCCGAGAAAGAAGCTGTTGTGCCCCCAGTCGAAGAAAATACTGTGAAAGAAAAGCCAGAAATCCGTTGAAGGAGTTCCAGCGAGCAAGAATGATGGTCGGTCTAGTGCATCAAAGAAGTCTGCACTTGAGAAGTCAAGGAAGTCACGTCCTCCACTCAAGCCCATCGAGGAAGGTGTGCAAGCACCAGATGATATTCGGACCCGGAATGTTTTTGAAGAACATCTGAAAAATCCTTTGGAAACATTTCCGTTGTTCCCAGTTGAAGATGGCCCAAATGGTCTTGCATTGAACGAGCAGTTTCACCTCTCAAAACTTGCATTCTTTGGGACCAGCCCGTATGAAGGAGAGAGAATCTTATTATCGCCAAGGTTCTGGACTAAAGAACATGCTGTGTATTATGCTCGCATTCTGTATGAAAAGAATTGCATCTTCAAGCACAAGATTCTGAACTTTGCAGAGCTCGAAAGATTACCCTGCTTCCATCATACAATCGAGCAAATTGAGCTTGCTTTCTTGAAAAGTTTTCTTTGGTTCAATCATGGCTAGAATCGTGAAGTGATTCATCAATTCTATGCCACTCTTTATATCACAGGAGATCTCACCGATAGCATCTCTTGGATCCTCTAATGGATGACAGGAGAGGAAAAGGTTAAATGCTCGGCAGATCAGTTCTTAGTGTTGTTGAATCTGCCTAGGTGCGAATTTGATGCAAATAGTGAACACATGCTGCACTATTGGGAAGTATCCGAAGCTCAACTGCATATGCTGATGGACCCCAAGCTGGTTGGTGATGAATGCATTGAGATCAACCCAAGGAGTCTGTCATATGAGAACAAAGTATTGTTCTACATCCTCTGCAACTCCCTCACTCCAACTAACAGGCCAGAAACCATCAATGGCATCATGGGAAATGCACTGCTTACCATTGCTCGGGGTATTCACTTCGATATCCCAGATCTTTTCATTGGCAACTTGGCCTGTGCAGCTGATAGCCCTCAAGTATTGAAGCCATATGCTCCTTGGATCATGTATGACATTGAGCAGCTCCTTGAAGAACAGTTCTACTGTCCATATGTTCCGAAAGTTTTCATGCCATCAGTCCACGACACGCTCAGAATTGTGAAGGACATAGGCAAAGGAAAGATGCCAATGGATGCCACTACTTTTGCTTCTTTGCCTGCTTCTGCTGGAGTTCCGAAGAACAAGAAGGCTAAAGTTGAAATTCCTAGTGAAGAAAATCCTTCACTATATGAGATTTGTCTTCGCACTCAGCAAGCATTGGAAAGCCACATCAAGCTCGATAGAAAAGTAAAGATGGAAATGATGACAGAGATACATTTACTTCATAACTACTTTCGCCAAACTCTTCTATATGAGAAAGAATAGAAGAAGCGCTCCTGGACCCTTCTGCGCAAGCATTACACTCGCAAGCAACTTTCTGCAAAGGGTATCTAAAAGGCATATGATCACCTGGAGCTATTTGAAGTACCTCGTATTCGAAGGCAAACCCTTGTGCTCTCTCAGCGTTCTGCCTCAACTGACCTCTTGTTTGTCGAACCCGATGATGACCTTGAAGACACAGCAGGAACTTTTATCTACAAGCCAGATGCATCTCGCAATGCCTCTTCTAAAGCTAATCCTGAAGCCCAAGCTGCGTCTCCAACTCCTGCCTCGGCATCAACCATTGCTCACTCTGCTTCTCCGAACAGTTTGAGTTCTGACGAGGATTCTTCGGACGAGTAGTTCCTCGCATGCTTTCTCTTTCCTTTTTGACACTTATTGACAAAAAGGGGGAGAAGAACATCGAGTGATAGAACAGCGGGTTATTTGTAGGGTGTTTTCATTCGCCATTTGCTTTGCTCTCGAACTATTTGGTTTTCTTCGAACCATATGCGTTTGAAACTTAAAGCACCGCTTGTGGTGTTGAAATACTCGGTCGTCATGTACTATTAATAACCCCCCTGCAATGCTATTTGCTTCAAAATCTTTTGTTTGCAGGTACAATTGAAAGTTTACTTCCTTGCAATAATTATTCTCGACACTTATCTATCATTCAGGGAAAGTAAAAGTTTTTCAAGGAGGACAGGAAATCATACTTCTCTGAAAAAGAGACTTTTTGCTCCTTGAAACTATGTGTGTCTTATGGTTAGATATGCTACAATGCTTATATTTCGCTATCTCTGTAGGAGAAGAAAGTTAGCTTCAACTTAAATTTCTTGAGATCTGAAAGGAAATCTCTCTGTTACACAAGATTTTTTTTCCTCGCATATCTCCCTTATATCATATGTTGATGCAGGAAAATCTTGTTTGAAGCATATCTACTCTGAGCAAATATACTTTTGTTTCCCTTGCTCTGATTCTCATCGAGTATCTAACTTGCAGGGAACTTATATCTCGTGTGGATTCAAACTGTGTTCCGAGCAAATCATCATGGCTTATCCTTCATCACAAATCATTTCAAAGTATTCGCTATATCTAACAAATCTTTTTCAAAGATTGTGTGTGACAGGAAGTTCCTCAGACAAAGTCAAGTGTATTGAAAGAGGCCACGAATGAGATCATGTGTCAATATCACTCATTTGAAGATTCATCTCGCTACCTACTGCTTTATCTACTATGCATTCGATGCATATCTTCAGGGGGAGCATGTTTTATCTTTGTAATTATCTCTCGTCTTTCTTTATCCTTCGCATTCCATTTCATTCCATTATCTATCCTTCGATGTGTTCTGTTTTGTCAACAATCGTCCAAAAAGGGGGAGATTGTTGGTGCAATATTTGCCCTCCTGTGTTTTGGAGATTGTTGACAGAAACAGGCATGGACTGATTTGTTTGCTAGTGCACACAGAGAGAAATAGTCCATGCAGAACCGAAGAGAATGTTGTCTAAGGTGTCAAGTTTGAGAAACTTCATCGAAGAATATCTGCGTTGCAGAGAAGAATGAGCTACATCTGTTGAGAACATGTAGACGAGAAGATTGACGTGAAGGAGTTAACCCCTCAAAAATTTATTGTTGAAGTGAAGCAATTGGTTCGGTGTTGTTGTCCGAAGAAATTGACTGCAGCGAGCGGAAGTCGAAGACAAAGTGAAGACGTAGTATTCATTTCGTTGTTCTTCTTTCATTTATTTGGGTCATAGGACCTCCGTACTATTAAGAGGGGTATAGGTTCTCGAAGCTTAGATCCTCTGTGATGCTTAGCCCAAACCTATGCGAGACTGAGAGAAATCTCTTTATGTTTTGAACGATTACCTGTCGGCAGCAGACGTTGTTCTTCGTGCTGAATGAGATATCTTTCGGACTAAGGAGTTAGCATTACTTGCGCCGCAAGTAATGTTACCATTTTGCTCAATTTCCAACCATTAGACTCGTGTCGTTCGGCCATTGGCTGCTCCACATGTCCAATTTGGCCATTTCCCTTCAGGGAAGGCTGCGGCTATAAATAGCCACCCCGCTCCAACGTTGTCCGTTGGCTGCTCCGCTTAAGATTTCTGAGAAGATTGACTGAGCATCCCCTCTCTGAGTGATGTGAGTTTAAGATCCATCGAGAGAAAATCAAGAGCCCAAAACTTAGACTGTGGTTTAGCATCACAGTAGTTCTGAGTCTAGAGTTCTTGTACCTATTACTCTTGAGAGCTGCGCAGTCTCTAGACGGATAGGTGTCGGCCCGAGTGTTGAAGAGTTGTTGTCTTCACCGAGCAAGATCTTCAGCAACCAAGAGTGATTGTGGTTCATGAAGGTCGATCGAAGGTTTGGAGATCACCGACAAGTATCTACCACGAGTGATATCAACTGGAGTCTGATCAGCTCCGAGTTGAAGGAGAATAGGGCAAAGAGAGTTTATCTCATGTGTTAAATCACAACCCCTCCAACTAGAGTAGTCCTTTGGCAGAAGGGCGAACTAGTCTACCAAATTCATTTGTCGCCATCGAGCACCACTGGTTCGATCTATTTTACTGCATTACCTTCACCAGTTTACTTTCGTGCTCTGTGTTGATAGTTTATCTGATCAATCATTATCTGTGGCATATCTTCTGTCATTATCATATGTTATCATTCGCTGCTTACTCTGCTGCTCAGACTTATTAAATCTTGCTTGTCTCCTTGTGTTGTTTTCATTCACCCTGTCATAGTTCTTTCTCATGGTTATCTATCGTGGATCTTATCCTTGGTTTCTCTCATGCTGCTGCATCTGTTAGCATATAGCATTACCATCATCATTGTCAAACCTGTGATGTCTTATGCTCGTACCATCATTGCCTCTTTCCTCGATAGATATGTTCCTAGATAAAGTGTTTGCTTAAGTTTGTATCTATCAAACCTTATTTCCGCTGCTGTGTTTGGGATCAATTCATAACATTCGAAAGAATTTTTTGAATCTCCCATTCACCCCCCCCTCTGGTCGATATACTCTCGGTCCCAACAGTAAGCATTGGGACCGAAGAGATCCATGTGAAGTAGCTCAAGTGGTCTTCTCGTGGTCATGATGTTCTTTACGGGATGACTTCCTCCAACTTGTTTTCCTGCTTAACAAGCACTACAAAGTCTATCCTTGTCAAAGATAACATCTTTAACACCAAGGATATGATCACCTTTAATAAGCTTATCAAGATTTCGCATGCCCACATGACCTAACCTTCTATGCCATAACCATCCTTTAGAAGATTTAGCAATTAAACAAGTAAGAGGTTGCAATCTCTTAGTGCAATCAACAATGTATAGACCACCTCTACGAATGCCGGTAAAGACCATATTATGATTATCTCTTCAAAACACTTGGCAATCTACTTCAGTAAATAGAACATTGAAACCAAAGTCGGCTATTCTACATATGGAAAGAAGATTGTAGCCAAGAGATTCAACGAGCATAACATTTTGAATAGAGCTATCAGTGGATATGGCCACCTTACCAAGGCCAAGTACCTTACCCTTGGAGTTTTCCCCAAAAGTGACATACTTGCATGGATCATCATTTTTAGCAAGTCACGGAACATGTCCTTATCTCCGGTCATGTGATCGGTACATCCACTATCAAGAATCCACTCTTTTCCTCCAGCCATGTAGTCACGAAAGTTTGCCATGAGACTAAGATTTCTCATAGTCTGCTCAATATCACTTTCTTCGTCTTCATCATAATAGCCATGATCAATATCATCATCATGTGAGTGATCATCACCTAGAGCAAGTGATTCATTAGATTTATGTTCATGACAATGTTCAAGTTTATGAATTCTAATTGTCTCCGAGATGTTGCTACTAATGATTCCAACATCACCCTTGGCACGCATAAGATCTCGAAGCTCAAATAGACATTCATCAAACTTGGGATCACTAGGATTCATTTTATGGAAAGCAATGGATTTATGAAGAATACCATCTAGATCTTTCAAGGAATAATTTGGAAAACGTTCCTCAAGATACTTCCATATAGTATATGCGCATTCAAAAGTAGGTAAGCACACAAGCAAATTTCTAGGCAATCCTCTAATGATAAGATCAATAGTCCTAAGATTGTGAACCATGTCAAGATACTCATCGGGGGTAGGATGCAAAGAATCAATAGGAGGCACATAAGGGCTAAGAATATACTTGTTCAAATTATATTCATTGAAAATCTCAAGCATCTCGTTTTTCCATGAACCATAGAACTTCAAGAATACACACTCTACGTCTAATACTCCCGAACGTAAACTCATCCATCTTCCTCCAATGGCGATCAAACCAAAGCAATGGAGATCAATGCTATGATACCAATTGAAAGGATCGAGAAGGGGGTCTAGAGGGGGTGATTAGACCCTTAACAAGTGAAAAAGGCAGTTTTTAATTTCTTCAAGTTAAGGTGGAGTTAAGCACAAGTCAAAGCACTCACAATACATTTCAAGCAAGCATGACAAAAGTATAGGCAGTGGAAAGAGTAAAGTATGCAAGTTGCAAGAATGTAAAGGGATGTGATTGGAGTGTGCAAACGCAATGGAGACGCGGAGAATTTTTGGCATGGTTCCGATAGGTGGTGCTATCGTACATCCAGGTTGATGGAGACTTTAACCCACGAAGGATAACGGCTGCGCGAGTCCACGGAGGGCTCCACCCACGAAGGGTCCACGAAGAACAACCTTGTCTATCCCACCATGGCCATCACCCACGAAGGACTTGCCTCACTCGGGTAGATCTTCACGAAGTAGGTGATCTCCTTGCCCTTACAAACTTCTTGGTTCAACTCAACAACATGTCGGAGGCTCCCAAGCAACACCTGCGTGGCTTCAACTGGGTTGGTATTTCCCCAAAGAGGAAGTGATGATGTAGCATAGCTATGGAAAGTATTTCCCTTAGTTATGAAACTAAGGTTATCAATCCAGTAGGAGAACCAAGCAACACTATGTAAACGGTACCTACACACAAAGAACAAATACTTGAAACCCAACGCATAAGAGGGGTTGTCAATCCCTCCTCGGTAAAAAGATAAATTAAATTGTATGAGATTGGATAAATAGATCTAGCAAAAACACAAAATAAAATAAGTAAAGAAAAAGTGTAGCAAGGTATTTTTGGATATTTGGAATAATAGATCTGAAAACAATAAGATAAAAGATAGACCCGGGCCCCATAGATTTCACTAGTGGCTTCTCTCGAGAAAATAGCATATGGTGGGTAAACAAATTATTGTTGGGCAATTGATAGAAGAGCAAATAATTATGACGATATCCAAGGCAATGATCATGTATATAGGCATCACGTCCAAGATTAGTAGACCGACTAAAGCAACACTATGTAAACGGTACCTACACACAAAGAACAAATACTTGCAACCCAACGCATAAGAGGGGTTGCCAATCCCTCCTCGGTAAAAAGATAGATTAAATTGTATGAAATTGGATAAATAGATCTAGCAAAAACACAAAATAAAATAAGTAAAGAAAAAGTGCAGCAAGGTATTTTTGGATTTTTGGAATAATAGATCTGAAAACAATATGATAAAAGATAGACCCGGGGGCCATAGATTTCACTAGTGGCTTCTCTCGAGAAAATAGCATACGGTGGGTAAACGGGGGGGGGGGGGGGGGGGGGGGGGGGGGGGGGGGGGGGGGGGGGGGGGGGGGGGGGGGGGGGGGGGGGGGGGGGGGGGGGGGGGGGGGGGGGGGGGGGGGGGGGGGGGGGGGGGGGGGGGGGGGGGGGGGGGGGGGGGGGGGGGGGGGGGGGGGGGGGGGGGGGGGGGGGGGGGGGGGGGGGGGGGGGGGGGGGGGGGGGGGGGGGGGGGGGGGGGGGGGGGGGGGGGGGGGGGGGGGGGGGGGGGGGGGGGGGGGGGGGGGGGGGGGGGGGGGGGGGGGGGGGGGGGGGGGGGGGGGGGGGGGGGGGGGGGGGGGGGGGGGGGGGGGGGGGGGGGGGGGGGGGGGGGGGGGGGGGGGGGGGGGGGGGGGGGGGGGGGGGGGGGGGGGGGGGGGGGGGGGGGGGGGGGGGGGGGGGGGGGGGGGGGGGGGGGGGGGGGGGGGGGGGGGGGGGGGGGGGGGGGGGGGGGGGGGGGGGGGGGGGGGGGGGGGGGGGGGGGGGGGGGGGGGGGGGGGGGGGGGGGGGGGGGGGGGGGGGGGGGGGGGGGGGGGGGGGGGGGGGGGGGGGGGGGGGGGGGGGGGGGGGGGGGGGGGGGGGGGGGGGGGGGGGGGGGGGGGGGGGGGGGGGGGGGGGGGGGGGGGGGGGGGGGGGGGGGGGGGGGGGGGGGGGGGGGGGGGGGGGGGGGGGGGGGGGGGGGGGGGGGGGGGGGGGGGGGGGGGGGGGGGGGGGGGGGGGGGGGGGGGGGGGGGGGGGGGGGGGGGGGGGGGGGGGGGGGGGGGGGGGGGGGGGGGGGGGGGGGGGGGGGGGGGGGGGGGGGGGGGGGGGGGGGGGGGGGGGGGGGGGGGGGGGGGGGGGGGGGGGGGGGGGGGGGGGGGGGGGGGGGGGGGGGGGGGGGGGGGGGGGGGGGGGGGGGGGGGGGGGGGGGGGGGGGGGGGGGGGGGGGGGGGGGGGGGGGGGGGGGGGGGGGGGGGGGGGGGGGGGGGGGGGGGGGGGGGGGGGGGGGGGGGGGGGGGGGGGGGGGGGGGGGGGGGGGGGGGGGGGGGGGGGGGGGGGGGGGGGGGGGGGGGGGGGGGGGGGGGGGGGGGGGGGGGGGGGGGGGGGGGGGGGGGGGGGGGGGGGGGGGGGGGGGGGGGGGGGGGGGGGGGGGGGGGGGGGGGGGGGGGGGGGGGGGGGGGGGGGGGGGGGGGGGGGGGGGGGGGGGGGGGGGGGGGGGGGGGGGGGGGGGGGGGGGGGGGGGGGGGGGGGGGGGGGGGGGGGGGGGGGGGGGGGGGGGGGGGGGGGGGGGGGGGGGGGGGGGGGGGGGGGGGGGGGGGGGGGGGGGGGGGGGGGGGGGGGGGGGGGGGGGGGGGGGGGGGGGGGGGGGGGGGGGGGGGGGGGGGGGGGGGGGGGGGGGGGGGGGGGGGGGGGGGGGGGGGGGGGGGGGGGGGGGGGGGGGGGGGGGGGGGGGGGGGGGGGGGGGGGGGGGGGGGGGGGGGGGGGGGGGGGGGGGGGGGGGGGGGGGGGGGGGGGGGGGGGGGGGGGGGGGGGGGGGGGGGGGGGGGGGGGGGGGGGGGGGGGGGGGGGGGGGGGGGGGGGGGGGGGGGGGGGGGGGGGGGGGGGGGGGGGGGGGGGGGGGGGGGGGGGGGGGGGGGGGGGGGGGGGGGGGGGGGGGGGGGGGGGGGGGGGGGGGGGGGGGGGGGGGGGGGGGGGGGGGGGGGGGGGGGGGGGGGGGGGGGGGGGGGGGGGGGGGGGGGGGGGGGGGGGGGGGGGGGGGGGGGGGGGGGGGGGGGGGGGGGGGGGGGGGGGGGGGGGGGGGGGGGGGGGGGGGGGGGGGGGGGGGGGGGGGGGGGGGGGGGGGGGGGGGGGGGGGGGGGGGGGGGGGGGGGGGGGGGGGGGGGGGGGGGGGGGGGGGGGGGGGGGGGGGGGGGGGGGGGGGGGGGGGGGGGGGGGGGGGGGGGGGGGGGGGGGGGGGGGGGGGGGGGGGGGGGGGGGGGGGGGGGGGGGGGGGGGGGGGGGGGGGGGGGGGGGGGGGGGGGGGGGGGGGGGGGGGGGGGGGGGGGGGGGGGGGGGGGGGGGGGGGGGGGGGGGGGGGGGGGGGGGGGGGGGGGGGGGGGGGGGGGGGGGGGGGGGGGGGGGGGGGGGGGGGGGGGGGGGGGGGGGGGGGGGGGGGGGGGGGGGGGGGGGGGGGGGGGGGGGGGGGGGGGGGGGGGGGGGGGGGGGGGGGGGGGGGGGGGGGGGGGGGGGGGGGGGGGGGGGGGGGGGGGGGGGGGGGGGGGGGGGGGGGGGGGGGGGGGGGGGGGGGGGGGGGGGGGGGGGGGGGGGGGGGGGGGGGGGGGGGGGGGGGGGGGGGGGGGGGGGGGGGGGGGGGGGGGGGGGGGGGGGGGGGGGGGGGGGGGGGGGGGGGGGGGGGGGGGGGGGGGGGGGGGGGGGGGGGGGGGGGGGGGGGGGGGGGGGGGGGGGGGGGGGGGGGGGGGGGGGGGGGGGGGGGGGGGGGGGGGGGGGGGGGGGGGGGGGGGGGGGGGGGGGGGGGGGGGGGGGGGGGGGGGGGGGGGGGGGGGGGGGGGGGGGGCATCCCCAAGCTTAGTTGCTTGGTTCTCCTTGAATATTACCTTGGGGTGCCATGGGCATCCCCAAGCTTAGGCTCTTTTCACTCCTTATTCCTTCATCCATCGAGATCTCACCCAAAACTTGAAAACTTCAATCACACAAAACTTAACAAAACCTTCACGAGATCCGTTAGTATAAAAAACCCAATCTTTGCTTTAAGTACCGTTGAAAAGCCATTCATATTTTGTTATTGCATTATACCTACTTTATTCTAACTTTACCATGGCTTATACCCCCCCCCCCTGATACAATACATAGATTCATCAAAATAAGCACACAATGCAAAGAAAACAGAATTTGTCAAAAACAGAACAGTTTGTAAAGACATGAATTTCAATCATAATTATGTAACTCCAAAAATTCTGAAAACTTATGAAAACATAGGAAATTTGTATATAAATATTTTGTAAAAAAATCAGAATTTTTCGTCGCTTCTGTGAATTTTAACAATTCTGTTACTCGATGCAAAATTTTCTGTTTTTTCAACAGGATCAAATCAACTATCACCCAAAGCTATCCCAAAGGCTTTACTTGGCACAAACACTTATTAAAACATAAAAATCACAATCATAACAGAGTCATAATTGTGCAAACACTCAAGAACAGAAGGAAAAAAGCAAAAATAAATTTTATTCATTGGGTTGCCTCCCAACAAGCGCTATCGTTTTATGCCCCTAGCTAGGCATAAATAATTTTAATGATGCTCGCATGAAAGAAAAGAATTGAAGCACAAAGAGAGCATCATAAAACATGTGACAAACACATTTTAGTCTAGCATACTTCCTATGCATAGGCATTTTATAAGCAAACAAATTATCAAGACCAGAATTATCTAGCATGTGCAAAGGAGAGGAATAAAACATTGACAATCTCAGCATAACGAGAGGTAATTTAGTAACACAAAAATTTCTACAACCATGTTTTCCTCTCTTATAATAATTACATGTAGGATCATAATCAAATTCAACAATATAGCTATCATATAAAATTTTCTCTTCATGATCTACATGCATAAAAGTTTTGTAGTCTTCCAAGATAGTGGGATTAACATCAACTAAAGTCATGACCTCTCCAAACCCACTTTTATCAAAAAATTCATAAGATTGAACACTCTCCAAATATGTGAGATTATTTTTACCTAAATTTGACACTCCTCCAAATCCACTTTTAATATTATCGCAAGTATATTCATCATGAGGTTCAAAATAAATTTTCAAGATCATAAGAATCATTATCACCCCAATCATGATCATTGCAATAAGTAGTGGACATAGCAATATTAGCATCCCCAAGCTTCGGATTTTGCAGATTATTTGCATAATTAACATTAATAGAATTTATAATAACATCATTGCAATCATGCTTTTCATCCAAAGAGCTATTATGAATCAATTTATAAATTTCTTCTTTTAACACTTCATCACAATTTTCAGATTCAAGAATCTCAAGCAAAACTTCATAAAGATAATCTAGTGCACTCAACTCACTAGCAATTGGTTCATCATAATTGGATCTTTTGAAAAGATTAGCAAGTGGACGAGGATCCATATCAATAGATTTTTAGCAAGCGAAGATGCAAGCATATAGAAGACACATAGCAAACAAAAAGGCAAACGAAAAAGAAGGCAAATAAAAAGGCTTATATTTTTGTGCTTTTCGCAAAAATGTTTTAGAAGTGGGGGAGATGAAAATAAGAGGCAAATGGCAAATAATGTAAATTGCAAGGAGATGAGATTTGTGATTAGGAACCTGATAGATGTTGATGATGTCTTCCCGGCAACGGCGCCAGAAATTCCTTTGACGTGGCTTGAACTACGTTGTTATTTCCCCAAAGAGGAAGGGATGATGCAGCACAACTACGGTAATTATTTCCCTCAGTTATGAAACCAAGGTTATCAATCCAGTAGGAGAACCAAGCAACACTATGTAAACGGTACCTACACACAAAGAACAAATACTTGCAACCTAACGCGTAAGAGGGGTTGTCAATCCCTCCTCGGTAAAAAGATAGATTAAATTGTATGAGATTGCATAAATAGATCTAGCAAAAACACAAAATAATATAAG
This sequence comes from Thinopyrum obtusiflorum, assembly GCA_036873465.1. Taxonomy (NCBI): domain Eukaryota; kingdom Viridiplantae; phylum Streptophyta; class Magnoliopsida; order Poales; family Poaceae; genus Thinopyrum; species Thinopyrum obtusiflorum. The sequence continues at coordinate 66,715 of JAAAWM010011673.1, forward strand.
TAAAGAAAAAGTGCAGCAAGGTATTTTTGGATTTTTAGAATAATAGATCTGAAAACAATATGATAAAAGATAGACCCGGGGGCCGTAGATTTCACTAGTGGCTTCTCTCGAGAAAATAGCATACGGTGGGTAAACAAATTACTGTTGGGCAATTGATAGAAGAGCAAATAATTATGATGATATCCAAGGCAATGATCATGTATATAGGCATCACATCCAAGATTAGTAGACCGACTCCCGCCTGCATCTACTACTATTACTCCACACATCGACCGCTGTCCAGCATGCATCTAGTGTATTAAGTTCATGGAGAAACGGAGTAGTGCAATAAGAACGATGACATGATGTAGACAAGATCTATTCATGTAGGAACAGACCACATCTTTTTATCATTAATAGCAACGATACATGCGTGCCTCGCTACCCCTTCTGTCAGTGGGTGAGGACACCGCAAGATCGAACCCATCACAAAGCACCTCTTCCCATTGCAAGAAAAATTAATCTAGTTGGCCTAACTAAACCAAAGATTCGGCGAAGAAATACGAGACTATAACAATCATGCATATAAGAGATCAAAGAAAACTCAAATAATATTCATAGATAGATCTGATCATAAACTCGCACTTCATCGGATCCCAACAAACACACCGCAAAAAGTCATTACATCAAATAGATCTCCAAGAACATCAAGGAGAACATTATATTGAGAATAAAAAAGAGAGAAGAAGCCATCTAGCTACTGCCTACGGACCCGTAGGTCTATGGTGAACTACTCACGCATCATCGGAGGAGCACCGATGAGGATGATGAGCCCCTCCGTGATCGTGTTCCCCTCCGGCAAAGTGCTAAAAAAGGGCTCTAGATTGGATCTCGTGGTTCTGGAACTTGCGGCAGCTGGAATTGTGTTTCGATCGCTCTCCTAGGATTTCTGGAATATCTGAGAATTTATAGAGCTGAGAGGCGGTGGAGGAGACCCCATGGGCGCCACCACCCACCTGGGCGCGCCAAGGGCCTCTGGCACGTCCTGGTGGGTTGTGGGACCCATGGGCCTCCCCTCTGGTGCTTCCTTGGCTCCCAAGTTGTCTTCTGGTCCAAAAAAATCTCCAAAAAGTTTCGCTGCGTTTGGACTCCGTTTGATAGGGATATTCTGCGAAGTAAAAAAAAGACAAAAAACAGCAACTGGCACTGGGCACTATGTCAATAGGTTAGTCCCAAAAAATGATATAAAGTTGCTACAAAATGAAGGTAAAACATCCAAGAATGATAATATAAAAGCATGGAACAATAAAAAATTGTAGATACGTTGGAGACGTATCAACACCTAACCAATCTAGGAGACACCACTCTCCAAAAGGTAATAAATGGTGTGTTGATGATGAACTCCTTGCTCTTGTGCTTCAAACGATAGTCTCCCCAACACTCAACTCTCTCTTGCAGATTTGGCTATGGTGGAAGAAGGATTTGAGAGGAAAGCAACTTGGGGAAGGCTAGAAATCAAGGTTCAAATGGTAGGAATGGAATATCTTGATCTCAACACATGAGTAGGTGATTCTCTCTCAGAAAATGAATGGTGGAAGTGTAGGCACGTTCTGATGGCTCTCTCTCAAATGGAGATGGGGGTGGAGGGGTATATATAGCCTCCACACAAAATCCAACCGTTACACACGTTTGACTCATCTCGGTGGCACCGATTAGTTAAACTCGGTGGCACCAATCTGTTCAAATATATGAACGTTCAGAATCTCGGTGGGACCGACTGGAATAACTCGGTGGGATCGATGTGCTAGGGCTTAGGGAAAACCTCGTCTCGGTGGCACCGATTGCATCAACTCGGTGAGATCGAAGTGAAGCAATAAGACAACAGAGAGTTGGCAAGCCATCTCGGTGAGACCGATTGCAAATCTCGGTGAGACCGAAATAATTGCAACAGATAACAGAGAATTGGCAAGGCCATCTCGGTGGGACCGAGATCCATATCGGTGAGACCGTACTGTTAGGGTTTCTAGCAGTGGCTATGTCAAGAGAACTCGGTGGCTCCGGATAGAAAGAATCGGTGGGGCCGAGTTTGGTTTTAGGGTTTGAACATATTTGGAATGAGAAAGTGGCTGAGGGTTTTGGAGCAATATCACTAAGCACTTGAGCAAGTAGACCATTAAGCAATACCTCATCCCCTTTCAATAGTATTGGCTTTCCTATGGACTCAATGTGATCTTGGATCACTAAAATAGAAATGAATAGTCTTGAGCTTTTGCCAATATTTGTCTTTATCATTTTGAAGGGGTTACACATCCTCTTGTCCTTGCCACTCCATTGTTGAACCTATCTAAAATATGCTAGATAAAACTATTAGTCCAACAAAGATATGTTGACATTAATTACCAAAATCACCCAGGGAGCACTTGTGCTTTCAGCACCTCTGTCCTCCTTCTACCCCGCACGGGCACGACTGCACCACCGGGCCTTCCACGCAATGACGCTGGCCTCGTGTACGCGACCCCCGCCGGGCGGCCGGAACTCGTCCATCCATCCACGCGCCATGGAGACTGGCCAAGCATACATCTAGGAGGCGCAACAGTCCGATGCCGGCAAGCTTCCTCACACAGGTCCCGTGGATGGCGTCGATGGGAGTAGTTCTCACAGGACGACATGGTCATCAAGGTGCACTTCTTCGCCTTCCTCCTCATGACTTTAGCCACCTTCAAAAGGGCAGATGCCCGAGCGCGGTCGTGGCTGCGGTGGCTACAAGGTGGGGCCTGGTCGTGGCCGTGGCTCCGCTAAAGAATGCCCGGCTGCTCCTACGAGGCAGACATTTGCTCCGCCAATGAAAAAGGCGAAAATTTGGTGAATAGTTCTGCCCATCACATTCACACTTTTTTTTATGTTGTTTGATGCATGAATGTGTTATGACTACTATTTGTATAGTACTATTAGATGAATGTGTTGATGACTGCTATTTGTATAGTACTATTATTAAATGAATGTGTTGGTGACTGCCCATCCTTGATTGTTTAGTCAATCTTGAACATGTTCTTGTTAACTGAGCTATTTTCTGGAACTAATTATGTGACTGTCAATGTTTACTTCCATAAGATATATGAAACTAAAATGAAAATGAGGCGGTGGGAAACTTCTAGCAACGAAACTGTCCAAAACATGACAAAAAGCATGGCTGAAAAATTTGATAAGTATTGGAGCGACACCCAAGGTCTAATGGGAATAGCTACACTTCTTGATCCTCGGTACAAGAAGCAAATGTTGGTAGATTGCTTTGCCATGTTGCACGGTATTGAGCCATCTTGTTATGAATGTAGTGAAAAAGTTGATGACATAGTTGCTAGTCTACATTCATTGTTGGACCACTATGAAGTGGAAAGTGAGGCATACAAACCGGATGAAGAATCTATGTTGTCTACAACGAAAGCTCCTGCAATCATGAGTGTGTTCCAAAACATTGTAGCTCAGCAAATGCCTGCAACTGCTAGACTTCAAGGTGAAATAGACCAATACTTGAATGATGGTTTGGTACACTGAAAAGTTTAATGTGTTGGGTTGGTGGAAGGTGGCTGGAACAAGGTATCCAACCTTAAGGAAAGTTGTAAGAGATATATTTGCTATTCTTGCTACAACAGTTGCTTCAGAATCAGATTTTAGTACAAGTGGTAGAAAGCTCAATGAGCATAGAAGCCAATTGACATATGATATGGTTGAGGTTTTAATGTGCTCACAAGATTGGCTTAGAAATAAGTACAAAGTTGAGTAAATAGTGCACTTTATTAATATTTTCTCTTTTTTTCATGTTGTTGACATTTTGTCTACTTGTGTAGATGCTCACACAGGAGAAGCTAGCTTTTGGACTTGCCTTCAGGACATTCAAGAAGGTATACATGTTAGTGTTTAAGAATTGCAAACATATCTTGTAAACATAAAGCTCTCAAATTATCATGTCTCAATTCCCAAATTAGGAGTTGGCGGTTTGAGATGCGAAGGCTCATGAAGTGAGTAGAAGATGAAATCTACTCAAGTTGGTTTGGTGTCATGTTGGAGAGGCTCAAGTGGCTACAATGACTATGTGTCCAACTTATTTATGCGTCGAACCTACTTTTGTGTTGAGGTTGAACTTATTTGTGTGTCAAACTTATTTGTCTCTTGAACCAACTTGTGTGTTGAACTTAAGTGGCTGAAATGACTTATGTGTGTGTGTTGAAATGCTGAAATTTATGTTGAAATGCTGAAATGAGATATGCCTATGTGCTGAAATGCTGAAATGATGTGTACATATGCTGAAATGTTATATAAATGTGCTGATATGCTGTATATATGTGCTGAAATGTTGTATAAATGTGCTGAAATTTTATATATGTGCTAAAATATTGTATATTTGTGCTGGAATGTTATATATGTGCTGAAATATTGTATATTTGTGCTGAAATGTTGTATATATGTGTTGAAATGTTGTCGATATGTGTCAAAATGCTGAAATATAAATGCTCAAGTATACACGCCTAGTTGGGTATTTTTACCCGCGGATATTACCCGTACCCAGCCGGGTACGGGTATGGGAATGGTTTGAAACCCGGGGTGCGGGTACGAGTATGGGTATGGGCAGAAAATTTTGAGACGGGTGCGGGTATGGGCACGTAATACCCATACCCAAACCCTGCGGGTGCCATGTTGACCAGAGGGCTTTGGAGCGCGAGGAGGCCATATGGCGGGCGTGGTGCGGAGAGGAGAAAGGGACCGGAGGAGGATGACTTCGGCTACGGCCACGGCTAGACTTTATATAGTGGGTGGATGGCTATGGGCCGCGACGGTGTGGTCAATGGTGGGCGGCAGACAGATGGACGGGTGACGCCGGAGTAGGTTCCTCGGCAGCCGCATATCTTTAATGTAGGGCGAAGGACCAACGGGGTGTCGTTTGAGCGCGGAGCAGTCGCCTGCTCTGGTAAGCGGCGGGGGCGGTGCTCTCTCGGTCGGCGCGCCGCTTCAACGCCGGAATAGTGAGAGGTCGCATCCGCTCTGGCCAGGGTTGACTGCGACACTGATGCTCTAGAGTGGCGTTGACTGTTTCAGGCGGGAAGTAGAGCGGACGGCCCTCTCTAGGCTGGCGCGCCGCTTCAATGCCGATGGCAGTGAGAGACCGCATCCGCTTTGGTTAGGCATGAATGCGGTGTTGACGCTCTGGAGCGGCGCTGACTGTTTCGAGCGGGAAGCACGGCCGAGCGAGAGAGGGGGTTAATGGTGGGCCAGTGCAGTCAGAAGCGGACGTGGCAGCGGTCCGGACGCCCGCAACCCTCCCCCCCCCACCCCCCACACACCCCCACACGCGCGCACACACTTTATCCCCGGTTTGCCGGAAAAGGTGCGTCCGGGCCACTGAGCGGACCGCTGCAGGACCGCGTTGGATGGCAAAACACGTCTGGATCATGTAATCCGGACGGTTGCGGGTGGTTTGAGGGTCGGCGTTGGAGATGCCCTTACGACATTACTGTGCTCTCTTCGGTTTTGTAAATGTTTTTAGTTTGCTTTAGGTAAGAAGGAGAGTGCTGGGGTGTGCTCTCGACAAAGTGTTGTTGTCGGACCATGGAGGCAGATTGATATGGCAAGGTAAAATCTCCTTCAAAAATCAAGATTCGGAAATGGGTTATGGTGGAGGTTCTGTCCAATGGAGGAGAACATTCACCGTCTCCTTTTTTAGTTGTTCCACAACTTATGTGTGGAGTACGGCTGGCCTGGTTATTAGGACTTGTGTGTGTCTCAATTGTTTTTCTCATTATTCTACATAGCTAGCTACTTGATCATGTGTCCATTAGTATCTGTTTGAAATCAGTGGTCTTGTTGTCTCTCAGAGAAGTTTATAGGAAGAGGGTGAGTGTGTACATGATTATGAGCGTATGCCTATGTACTGTATTCTAAAAAAACAAGTTCATTGCAAAAGAATCACCTATAATTCCGTTCCAACGATCGACACAACCGATGAGCCGAGTAGTATTAATGGAGTGGCATCGCAAGGCACGGAGCAGAAAATGACGAAGACACTGTACTAGATAAAGAAGTCGAGCACGGCTTTTCAGCTCAACGGATGGATAAGTTTGTGTGTTGTTTGGTACCCGTATACTTCCATCATTAACTTAACTCTTAGCCTATCATCACCATAGGCTGGAGAGATGCGTTATCGTAGATGCAGCCACCATAAACTAGTCGTCGCGTGTTCCGCGATGAAGCCGTTTAAGCATCCATGGAGCCGGGCCTACGTAGCAGCCGGCCGTGACCGTGGACCTGGTACCGTGGTACGGCGACAGGTCGGATGCAACGCCATGCAATGCAATCCATGGGCGCGTTGACGAGCGGTGCAGGGTCGTCGGAAGAATACAATACGGTGGGCACCTGTTCCGGGTCCCCATCCTGGCCGTGCCCGGGAAGGGTAGTTGGCACGCTTCTCGCCATGCCAGCGGCGCCACGACGGATGGGGACACGAGGGCGGGCTTGGCTTGGGGGATGGATGGATGGATTACGATCTTCGTAATCATAGTCTGCGACGGAAAGCCGCTTGTGCAAAGCCGCGTGTGGAGACACCGCGATGATTCGGTCTTCACAGTCTGAAAGATGGAGAGGGCGAATGAAAGGGAAGAGCGTATTCATGGTCTGTGGTGCTCCGCTGGCTCGCTTGGAAATCTCCTCGGATCCTCGTTGCGAATTTACACTAGTACCCCACAGCAGGAGGAGAGCCTACTACTCTCGTCCTAAGATCATCCAATGGTTGGACTGTCTCTGTCTCAGTGATTTGATCATGTCGCCTCTGACCCAACTGTGGGTAGGTACAGTAGTATAGTATATATGCAAGCCAACAATGGATTGTCGAGATTGTAATTTAGTGTCCTTCCGATCGACCACATCGACACCTGATTGGGCAATGCGTTTGGACTTTGGAGCAACAAGAAGTTAGCCAGCTGACCTGAGCGCTGGGGATCCAAAAGCTAAACAAGAAGAACCGACGGTAGATATTTAAGATCGGGTGCATATTCGATCCCATCCCATGATACGACAGCTAACTAGTACAGGGTGTCAGGTAAGCAAGTGCAGCTGCAAGTTAAAACTTCAAGCAAAGTACTCCTCCCTCCATTTCTAATATAATCCCTTTTAAAGATTTCAATACGGACTACATATGGATGGACATCTTTTAAAGTACATATTCATTCACTTTGCTTCGTAAGCAGTTCATATTGAAATCACTAAAAAAGTCTTATATTTAGGAACGGGAGAGTACTATGTTTACAATTCGTGCTTTGCCTACAATACTTGGTTTACAAGCGCACACGACCATGATTAGCACCACAAGTTACCACGTGAAACGCTCGCTGATCCACGCTGAATTATATGATCCCGGAAAGGCTGGCAGCTCAGCCTCAGCGCGGGTGGGACAGAAAACAGAAGCCGCACTACGATGTTGGGACTGCGACGCGCATGGCTAATTGTCTCTCCACTGTTTATTCACGCTCGAGCTGAGCATCTATCAATTAAGAGACACAGGATGAGAAAGATGATGGTCGTCTCTTTCAGAAAACCGGCTATTCCTCCCCTTTTGGGGGCCCGGCCATGGAGTTGGTTTCGTGCAAGCAGGGCCCGTCTTACCTTGATTAAAAGCCTCGAGCAAGTGTGGACCCATCTCTTTTTTACACTGCTTTGTCAATGTTTAAGCTAAGCTACTACTGGTAGTCTACTTTGCATGCTCCCTTAAGAAAAAGAAAAGGAAAAAAACTAGTCTACTTTGCCCACCGGAATTGGGGGCTGATCGTTAAAGTTCAAAGGCTGGGTCGATCAGGATTGTTTCATTGAACACGTGAGGGACATAAAGGACCAATCATACAACTATTGCAGTGCTTAATCATTGCGTTTGATCTCCCATCAACGATCAACCTCATCCATCCCAGGCCGTCTCACTCTTCCTGGCAGCTTCACCCGCCCTCCCGAAAACGTTTGCGCGTTATCTATCTCCTCCCATCGGCATCATCATCAATCATCGTCACGCATTAAGGATTGCAATCCATTTTACTACCAAATACTAACAGGGATCTGGTGAATCATTGATCCTACATTGTCAGCACAGGATCCGTTCGGCTGCCAAGAGGGGGATACTAATAAGGAGCAGACGAGACAAACACGCACCTCCTTTTTTTAATTCAATTCAACACGGGCATGTTGGTTGATCGAGTGTTTGGGATGCGGTGACCAAGAGTTTCAGCTCTGGTACGTGGTTGCTGTTGCTGGTGTGGTAATTATAAACAGTTTTGGCCACACTGCACTGCCTCTTGCTGAATTGCCCAACAACACCTTTCTACCATCCCGATCCAAATTGAAGGTGTACAATCTGCGCTCAGCCTGAAATACTAGTTCTGCAAGCGCACACGACCATGATTAGCACATCACACGTTTACCACGTGAAACGCTCGCTGATCCACAGCGGGGCCACGCTAAATTATACTCCCTCAGTAAACTAATATAAGAGCGTTTAGATCACTATTTTAGTATTCTAAACGTTCTTATATTAGTTTACGGAGGGAGTACTCCACTAGTATGATCCCGGCAAGGTTCGCAGCTGAGCGGCCGGGACAGAAAATAGAAGCCGCGCTACATATTCGATATGTTCGGATTGCGACGCGCATGGCTAATTGTCTGTCCAGTGTTTGTTCACGCTCAACACGATGAGAAAGAAAGATGATGGTCGTCTCTTTCTGAAAACTGGCTATTCTTCCCCTTTGGGGGCCCCGTCTTGACGTGCATGGTTTGCGTTGTGCCCATTTCATCATTCTTGACGAATTGGGGTAGGCTTTCTGCTGCCACTTTATATTAACATCACGACCTTGATTGGAGCCTCGGGCAAGTGTGAAGTCATCATGCATTCGTACGCAAAACCCATCTCTCTTTTTACACTGCTTAGTCAATGTTTAAGCTACATGCTAGTCTACTTTGCTACCTCAAAAAAGAAAACTAGTCTACTTTGCTCGCCGGAATCGGGGCCTGATCGATCGTTAAAAGGCCGGATCAGGAGTGTTTCATTATATATAAACACGTGGGGGACATAAAGGACAAATCATACAACTATTGCAGTGCTTAATCGTCGCGGTCGATCTCCCATCAACAATCAAGCTCACTTTTTTCCCAAAAAGAAGAAAACAACAATAAAAAAAAAATCCTCCCATCGGCATCATCATCATCCTCCTCCTCACGCATTATGAATTGCAATCCATTTTAGCAAACAGGGATTTTTGGTGAATTATTGCTACTACACTGTCAGCACAGGATCCGTTGGGCTGCCAAGAGAGCGATAATTACTTAATTAGGAGCACAACAGACAGCGTTTGCCTCCTTTTAAATTCATTCATGGGCACCTTCGCTGATCCAGTGTTTGTGGTGTGCCGACCAAGAGCTTCAGGTCTGGTACATGGTTGCTCAGTCTTGCTGGTAAAACAGTGTTGGCCACACTGCACTGCATCTTGCTGAACTGGCCACCGGACAGCTGAAACCCTCAGAATTATCACCCAAAGCCTCACGGCTGAGAGTAGTCTGACGAACACTTTGTACCAACCAGATCCAGATTCTTCTCATCATACTCCAAGTGGCCAGCATGCCATCTCTTCTACTAACAAAAAAAAAAGAAGGAGCATTCCAGCCGAGTTTCTTGTTCTTCAAGTGGCTCTTCACTGTGAAGTACTCTCGCTCTCCCTACAAAAGTTACTCCAAGTTGTGCGTTGATTTGATTTAGCTGACAAGCTTGCATATGTTCTCCATTTCCACATGGCAAGGAAATGTATGCTTCACATGTCAGTTGCACATGTGCAACCCGTTAGCTCATCCAGCTCCTCAGTCAAATTTTGCCTGCTCCTCCACTGATCAGTGAACATGGCCAACCGATGCATGTAACTTTTTTTTTCTTTTTTTTTTGGCGAGGGACCGATGCATGTAACTAAATCATTAGGAGTTCAAAAATCTCGCGATCACATTAGCAATCATCTTTGCGTGACTCCGTGCAGCCTCTATGGGTTTGATTCGACTATCGTCTATAGTAAAGCTAGAGTCACTTGCTCGCGATTAGAGACGGTGACGAGGCCTGTTTGGAGAGGAGCCATGACGATGGCGCCTGTGTGCTATATCGACGACGCTCTCTTGGAAGAGGTGTGTGGGGGGTTCTCTATGTGCCGTTCAGCAATTGTGAGGGTTTTTAATTAAATAACTGGACAATTCTCTTCCGCTTAATTAATGGATCTGACAATTCTTGTGTCTCCATTTCAAATAGGTGCAATCATGCCTTGAGCTGACACAATTTCAGTGGAAACAAATATGCTTTATTTATTGGCAAAGAGTGGAGATTAACACCAGGATCGAACAGTTGCTGAGACGAGATCACACTGTGTCACAGACACACGCACACTGCACCTGTCTCGACACGTTCCCGTAAGTGGCGAACGCTCTTTATTCGCACTCATCACTACGAACGCCGGCCGCCTTGCCGTGGTTGGCGCCGGAGCAGGATGTAAGCATGCATGCTCAGATGGAGATGCTGTTGGGGATGCCTTTAGCGGTGAGGCCAGCGGCGGCGCCCTTGTGGTCAGAGGTGTTGGGGTAGAGCAGCATGTAGGGGAACTTGGCCGGGCCGTTGCGGTTCAAGAGCTGCGGGTCGTGGTTCATGCCCACCACCTTGCTCTCAATCTCCACCAGCCGGTCGCTGAACCGCTTGAACACCTCCAGGGCCTTAGGATCGGAGGTCCACTCCGGCGTGTCACGCTGCCCGAGGTAGAGCTCGTCAGAAGAGTGCTTCGACAACACCTCCAGCAGCGAGATGCCAATGATGGTCTGGATCTGGCTGGTGATGGTGTGGATGAAGGCCCGCTCCGGATCACGCTCGAGCTCCGCGTACTCGTTCGTTCCGGGCTCCGGCATGCGGCGCCGGCTCACCGTCGGCCGGTTCGGGAGGAACCCCGCGTACGGGTACTGCCCGAAGTTGACCGCCGCGTGCAGCGCCGACCCGATCCAGATGATGGTGGTGCACGCCTTGGCCAGCTCGCCCACGGCCTGCATCCTCGGCCACCACGGCGCGTCCTTGAGGTCGCCGTGCCCGACCTCGCGCGCCTCCTTCCACCACGCCTGCAGCTCCACGTCGCCCTGCACCACGCCGTCCTCCGGGTAGTAGATGGCCAGGTACTCGCTCACGTACTGCTCGATGGCGTGCCAGATCGCCAGCCCGTCCGCCGCGTATGGGTAGTCCGACACCAGCAGCCGCACCTTGTACGGGCTCGACGCGTCCTCCACCGCCATGCCCCTGCATTTCGTTGGTTGTTTACCACATTCCCGTCGGTGAGCAAGACCCCCAATTTGTTTTACACTTTCACTACATTTACTAGGTAAGTACGTACCTCTTTATGAGATCGTCGGGCAGGCCCTGCTCGGTGAACTTCCAGTCCTTGTACACCACGGACGACATCCCCAACGCGAACTTGCCCGGGAACACCGTCATCTCGAAGATGCCGCCGGCGTTGATGAGCGTCTGCCGCGCCAGCGCGTTGATGGTCATGGTGTCGCGGTAGTGCGGGCTCAGCAGTTTGTGCACCGGGTGCGTCACGCTGAGGTGCCGGTTCGTCGAGATCACGAACGGCTCCATCACCGCGTGAGTGTTCAGCCTGCATGCACGAACGTGCGCGCGTCAGTTGTGCAATGTGCATCGACTGAATCACATCATCAGTGCTTGGTTAGTTCGTAGAGTACGGTACCAGTGGCTGACGAGCTGGTGCCACCCGGAGTCGTTGACGGCGACGTAGGCCTTGGCGAGCTCCCACACCCAGCCTTCGACGGAGCCGCTCGGCACCGGCGTGTACACCTTGCTCTTGGCGATGGTCAGGCCACCCCGGATGACAGGCTCGCTCAGCTCGATGGCGAGCGGCGTGAGCCTGCCGTCGCCGCGCAGGAAGAAGAGGGTCCTGGTGGCGTAGATGAAGTTGCCGGGCAGGTTGTTGACGTCGATCAGGAACGGCATGAACCGGTCGTGGTGATCCAGGATGTACAGCCTGTTGCTTTCCAGCGCCTGCATGCAACAAGTTGCAACATGCCAAAATTAACCACACCTGCTCCGATCAAATCACAGTGGATCGCGATGGGTTGGCCGACTCGTGTATGGTATTGTTACCTGCTGCACGTTGAGGCCTTCGAGGTTCTTCTCGATGTGCGCCGCCGTGATGGTGCTGGTGTGGTCACCAAACTTGCTAGGGTCCAGACTACTTTTTGGCGGGAACTCCTGCATGCATGCCGACCCAACAAAAATCGTTCTTCAGGCACGCTCTCAGTGACAACATACTCCCTCCGTTTTTATTAACTCCGCGTATTAGCTTTGGTCAAAGTCAAACTTTGTAAACTTTAATAAAGTTTAGAGACAAAAATATTCAATAACAAATCAATATCATTAGACTCATTATTGAATGTACTTTCACATCATATAAATTTGTTATGATAAATGTTTATATTATTTTCTAAATATTTGGTCAAACTAAAATCTAATATGCAGACTAAATAAAAAGAAAGGGAGTACATATTCAGGACATAACTGCTGACTCACCGTGAGCCGTGTGATCATGACCGGGTTGACGCCAGCGAGCACCTCCCGGGCGAACTCCTCATCGGTCCTCCACGCCTGCTGGTCCGCCTGGATGATGTGGGGGACGGGGAGCTTGAGCAGGGAGTCGCCGCCGACGGGGAGGAGATCCTTGATGAGCTGGAGCGGGAACTGCTTGCGCAGCTCCTCGAGGGCGGGGACCATGGGCAGCTTGATGCCGCCCTCGTAGAGGTTGATGATGTCCTGGAAGGAGTCGAACTCGCCGGGGGTGGTGTCGACGTAGGTGCGCACCGCCGGCAGGATGCCCTGCGTGATGGCCTTGATGGAGTAGCCCAGGAAGTCGGACGTCTTGAGGTGGCCGAACTTATCGTCCCGCGGCACGTAGATCTGCTCCAGCAGCGACAGCCGGCTCTCCAGGCTCGGGTCTACTCCAAATTCACACGCAAACGTCGTCAGACAAAACTCGAGGTCTGTCTGACAGGGCAATGACAAGAACGTCGACGTACCGTTGGAGTTGGGCTTGCGGCCGGTGCGGCCGCGGCGCGGGTAGGGGTGGTCGGCGCTGCCGCCGAGGACCGGGCGGCCCTCACCGAGGTCGTTGTAGACGTCGTAGCGGTACACGCGGTCGTGCTCCTTGTAGGGGCCCTGCTGGTCGTCCCCCCGCAGGTTCCGGAGCTCGTCGTCGCGGTACGGCTTCAGCGCCGCCGGCATCTGGCTGGGCAGGTACGTCTGCGCGTACACGTACCAAAAAATTAACAAAAGAACTCCCGTTTATACTTGATGATTTTGCTTTGCTACAGTACAGTAGTAGTAACCGCCTTCTTCTTTCACGTGCTTTGTACAATCATTGTTTCGAAAACTTGAGTGCCAACTACTATATCATTCATGCAGCAGGTTTTTTAACGTTTTTTGGGGGGGGGGGGGGGGGGGGGGGGGGGGGGGGGGGGGGGGGGGGGGGGGGGGGGGGGGGGGGGGGGGGGGGGGGGGGGGGGGGGGGGGGGGGGGGGGGGGGGGGGGGGGGGGGGGGGGGGGGGGGGGGGGGGGGGGGGGGGGGGGGCAACGATCGCTTGACATGGCAGAAGGAAACTGAAGAAAAACAAGCAACCAAACGCTTAATATCTGACACCACTACACCCACTTCAGACCTATCTATGGATGAAGGTTTTTTAACGTTTCTTCTGGGGCCGGCCATGTAGCGACCGAGGTCGTCTCATGGAAAGGATCAGGCGGTGGAGCCATGCGTGCGTTCATGTGAGCCCACGTACGTGTCTTATCTCAAAGAAAAAACCCAGCAACAGCAGGTCGCACGCTCGTTCAAGTGCAGCAGTTTTCTTCACCTACCAGGGTGCCACGGTGCCAGTTTCATTCAATCTTCTGCTGCACCTAGGCTAGCCATATATTTTTCTACCAACACGGAATAAATTCTGCACCTACTAATCTTATCTTATTTCAAAGAAGACTTAATGACCATGAATGACGAAGGCAGTGAAAAGAAAAGGAAAGGTCGGCTCACACACATCGTTGGCGAAGAGGACGCGGCTGTAGGTGTAGCTGGCGGCGGGGTAGATCCAGGAGTTGGCGACGAAGGAGAGGCTGCCGCGGCCGGCGACGTCGTGGAGGGTGACGGTCTTGAGCAGGAACTCGGAGCTGTGGTAGTTGTTGACGACGATGGCGCCCGGCACGCCCAGCTTCTCCACTTCCCAGTTGAAGGTGAGCCCGAACTTGGACTCCCCCGTCGTCAGCGACGGCAGGCTCGTCACCCACTGCTCCAGCTCCGCCTCCGCTCCCACCTTGCCGCGGCCGCCGTTGTCTGCACGCAGTTCGTTCGTTCTCACATAGTTAGTTCACTAGTACTGCGTGTCACTCTGCCGGCTCCATCCTTGATTGTTGGGAGTCGAGTTCAAGTTCACAGAGCAATGAATGCAGTGCTTTTTTCATCGCTACGTCTTTGTGCTTTAGTTTAGGTTGTGCTTGTTACTTTTGACGTGTCCTTGCTTGTTGTGTTGCTTTGTCTGGAGCATCCGGTGCTCTGCAAGCTCTGGTGCGCGCACCATGCTCTTGTCTCTTCTTTCCACGCCCATGCCCATGCTCAGCTAAAGACGACCGACCATGGCTACACCTATCTATCTATCTTTAGCCGATCGAGATGCATCCATCCATCCATGGCCGCCCACACGAAAGGAAGAAATACTCTACGTACTAAAGACAGGAGGAGAAGCTTAATTACTTTGGTCGACGAGGGTGGAGCTGATAAGCTGGCAGGTGACGCCCTTGCCGAGGAACTCGCCGATGCCGTCGATGATGGTGGCGCCGAAGTCGTTGAGGTCCAGCACGTTCTTGCGCATCAGCACCACCGTGCCCTTGAGCCGCGCGCTCTTGTTCGCCCCGGTCAGGCTGTCGATCAGCCCTCCCAGTATCATCTTGCTGCTATTTCAGTCAGTGTCACTACAATTGAGGAGAGCTGTTCGGAGGGAGACGGGTGTGTGAGGAGGTCGCCGCGCGGGCCGGGCGTTTTATAGGCCGCCCAACGTACGGGTGGGGGTGTGGCGAGGGCACGCGCTTGTACCACGGGTGTGCATGCTGCCGTGCCGTGACAGCCCGGCCGCCTGGCCTTTTTTTAACACAGTACAGACGCAGGCGCTCATATACACGCGCATACACTCATCCCTATGAACGCACACATGCACACCCTACCCCTATGAGCACCTCCGAAAGACTGAGCCGGCATATCATCTTGAAATTTACGAAGTCACCATAGGCACCTCGTCGTCGACGGGAACGTCTCCTCCCACTGAATGTGCAATAGCCGGAAATTCTGAAATAATTCCAAGAATAAATGCGAGCATCAGGACTTGAACTCTGGTGGGCTGGGAATACCACAGTCTCTCTAACCATCTAACCACAGGTTGGTTCGCTCCTGGCCTGACTGTTATGTGAATGGCGTGGGAGATATCCGCGCTCGATCGTTGCGATGGATCCATCCATCGGCCCGTCCTTTTCTGCTGCGCGCGGCGTGTAGCGGCTGGCCCGACCCGCCTTGTGGTTCGCATGGCGCGCTCCATCTCAACGGGCGGGGCATCGTGTTGCAATTTGGCGGCCAAACGTACGCGTCGGCGACCGGCGGGGCGCGCCATACATACATGCGGACCGAGAGAGAGAGAGCGGCGACACGTTGGTCGTGTGAATAGTTCGCCGAGCGGTGCGTACATGGGGCAGAAACAATGTTTTGTGTGGTTTCTAACCGTCGTATGCGGCCAATCGGAGATGCTCACATATACACGTGCACACTCATTCCTATGAACACGCACTTATATCCTATTTCTACGAGCACATTCGAGATACCAAGACGACACATATCTTGAGATTGACGAACACACATCTTGAGATTAACGAATCTCAAGCATCTTGTAGCCAACGAAAACGTCTTTTATGAGAATTGCAACTCCGTGGCAGCGGCTACCTCGAATCTTTGAGTTGAGGGAGGTGGGCGTGTGAGGCTGGATTTTTTAGAAAGGTGTGTGACTTTCAGTCAAAGCAATATATAAATTTTACAATTTTGCTAAAGCACGTCTAGATATGTCGTAAGTATTGCACATTTAAATCTCATGTCATTGATCTTACGCGGAGATTCGTGTGGATTTTTTTTTCTTTTTATACTTGATTGAGCCACTTAGATTATCTCCAATAGATGGTCCAAAATTTGGCGGTCCAAAACCGGAGATGTAAAATTTGGACCTCTAAAAAGTGCGTTTTGGAGCTCCGAAAAAAGCTCAACTCCAACAGATGGTCCAAAAGAGCAACTCCAATAGATGGTCCAAAATGAAGATGTAAATTTCTTAAAACGATAAACTACTAGTCCATTCAACATAGTTCAAACATCAAATTCAACATAGTTTCATACATGAACTTCAACTATTACTTATTCAAACTACTAGATAAACTACTCCTCATCGTCGGAGCTGCGGAACTGCGCCCAGAACTCCTCACGCCGAAGAAGCCCGACTTGCCCTTCGGCGTCTTCTTCGGCGCCATCGGAGAGCGGTGAGAGCGGTGGAGTGGCGGCGGCGTGCGGCCGGGGCGGTGGCGGACGGAGCCGGGCGGGGCGGAGCTGAGGGGCGGTGGCGGACGGGGCGGCGGACGGGCGGGAGGTCGCGGGCGGGCGGACGGGAAAGGAAAGGAACTGGCGGTTGGGCGTTCGCGGGCGGCGGCTGGTTTTGGACCAGATGCACCTCGTGATGTAAATTTGCACCGCGAGGTGTTGTATTTTACATCACGAGGAGGCCGCGGTCCAATTTTTTTTACATATGGACCGTATGTTGGAGCTGCGTTTTTTGTCTCAGACGGTCCAAAAGTTAGTTACTTTTACATTTGGACCATCTATTGGAGATTCTCTTAGATGTGCAATAACTAGATATGCGCTCGAAACACCCTAAATTTTATCTGCATGTTTACATCTCTCCGGAAATTTTTTGTTTGCCCATATTAACATGCCAGCTCTAAAAAAACCTGCTAAAGTAGGTTAAATTATGGACAAGCAAAAGTATATAAGTAAAATTTTGAGGACCCTGCAAAAATAAGTAATATTTTGAGGAATAGTAGGATGAATTGGACCCGGACCGAACGTGCACTGAACAGGAGTGGCGGAGGAGAGAGACACGCCACAGCGCTACAAGCACTAGGCCAAGAGCCCGTCTACACTACTGTATCTTTTTCTTTTCTGCGGGAACGACACTAATGTATCTATCCGCACCATACATACATACATACCATGCACGGCTTTGGTACTTCTGGTTCCAATCAATTGAATGAACTGAAGTGTCAGCTAGTAGTTGCACTTGCTAACTACTCGTCTTTAATGGCACCAAAATTCATTTTTAAAAATGGCAAAAAAAATTGCATTGTATTGACATATTTTTGGGAGAGTGATTTTATCGGCTTATGTTATTTAGGACAGTGAAATATCTACTAAAAGCACATTGGAGAACAAACTAAAGAGATCACAAAAAGGTCCTCAAAGAAACAAAAGTACCATTTTTGGGGGAAACAAAAGTACAGTTGATTTAATGGAACCTTTTAATTATAAATAGATCTTCATACTCCCTCCGTTTTTAAATATAAGTTTTTTTTAGGTATTTCAATATGGACTGCATACGGATGTGTCTAGACGTGTTTTAGAGTGTAGATTCACTCATTTTGCTTCGTATGTAGTCCATATTCAAATCTCTAAAAAAACTTATATTTAGGAATGGAGGGAGTATTTTAGCTAAACATATCATAGGCAAGTAGATCATCATGCATGATGCATGTATTTACAAAAATCACAACCTTGCATTTAACATGTCGCTACAAACGATCGAGCCTCTAGCTCTTACATTCTGATATATTTTTATGTCATAGAGTCAATATCACGAACCAACAATCCACCAAGACTTGAGATACATTTTTCGATTCTATGTATGCATCGATCTAGAATTATATACAAGCAAGGTAAATTATTTTCTCCAGATAGGTGAGTTGTTTTGTATTGATAGAAGATGATCATAGAGCGCAAAAAGATAGACAAATTAACAAAATGGTCTAAGCCGCCGAAAGAAAATTGGAAAAAGGAAGGAAAAGAGAGGATGGCACTGGCCCCCAACAGCGGCCTGCTCCCAACGCGAGGTGCCAAGCATCGACCAGCGTGAGGTGGTGAATACATTGTTACCTACATATTGAAATATAGTTCATTTATGCAAGTTAAAAAGTAAACATAATTTATTGTGGAAAAACATTGTTAATTATTTTTATATTATATATGCTTGTACTAACGAAATCTAATAGGTAATGTATTTTAAACTGAGTGCAAATCAATCACGCTATGTGGTAGTAATCAATCGTGGTCTCACGGTACGAAGGTATGTGAATGAATGAATGGTCCCTTTCTCAAATCGCCAAAAAAAATCTCCTATTCATCATCTAGTAGACGCTAATTAAAGTGCAATAAGCAGCGAGCACACGATGCACGCATCTACGTCGTCGATCGGAACACCGCCGTGGGCCGTCGTGGTACGTTCTGCCCGCATGTATGGGTCTGCCTTATTACACCGTGAGTAGCTGGTTCGCTTGTAACCTCGCGGCCCAATAAATGCGAAAGAACCAAGTCGGTGAGTATGTACATGCATCACTCAATGCGCATGCATGCCACATTATGTAAACCCGTCGATTGGCTAAAAAAAATGTAAACCCGTCTAACAATTTTTCTCTAACTTGTTTTTATTTTTGTGAAATTTCCCCTAACTCGTGTGACCAGGAATTATAGAACAGCATGTGTGGTATAGTGGTAATTTTAGTGAAAATCGATGCTATGACAAATGAGCAAGAGGCTAAAAGGTGTGCAAAATTATTGTGTGACAGTGAAGCAAATATTGAATTAGTTTAGCCAAAAATTATTGCGTGACAGTGAAGCAAATATTGAATTAGTAGTATCCTTGAAAAAAAAATTGAATTAGTATAGGGTGTGACTGATAAAGAGTAAACACATTTAGTGAAAATAATATAGTTGAAGCAGTTCGAGGCACAAAGATACTACTGAAACATGTTGTCAGTTACATGGTTCTCAGCTGCACCCTTGTTAAGATACTATCTCTGGCAATGCATTGAGCAGAAAGATATAGTTAAGATACTCCATACAATAGAAACAACGGAGCTGAAAACCATTTACTCTCATCGCAAAAAACTAACACTCGACCTTTGTAGGATAAACATGCACTTGTTAGGAAGACGCATAGTATAATCTAGCTTATTTTCTTTGCATTTGGTCGAAAGAAGCACAATGCAATAGTAATAATGGAGTCGGACAATTTATTCTCTTCGCACAAAAGAACAGTTTACTCAAATTTTATAGAATAAACATGCATTCGTCACTAGTAGAAAACAGGGCTTTGGTCCAGGCCGGGTAAGCCCATTAATCCTGGTTCACTCATGAACCGGGACCAAAGGGGGCATCGGTCCCGGTTCGTGAGGCCAGGGCGCCGGACGGGCCTCGTGAGCCATTGGTCCCGGTTCGTCTGGCCCCTTTGGTCCAGGTTCCAGACATGAACCGGAACCAATGGGCCTCGCTCCTGGCCCGCAACCATTGGTCCCGGTTTGTGGCTGGAACCGGGACCAAATGGGGTCCTTTAGTCCCGGTTCCAGCCACGACCGGGACCAATGAGATGCGTATATATACCCCCTTGCCCGCGAGCAGAGCAGTGGAGTGCTCTGTTTTTTTTGCCCGGCCGTGGGAGAGCTTTGTGGTGCTCTAGCTCATCTCCTATGCACATGAGGTGTTCGATGAAATGCCCGAGCCACACTTAAGCTTTCTCCTCTCGAAACTCCTTGTCCAAGCTCCATTTTCCTCAAGATTTGTCTAGGTTTGGCAGTTCGTCCTGTCCCGTCCCCGTTCTCACCGCCGTCGATCGCCCGCGCCGATCTCGTCGCCGGCGCCACTGTGGTGAGCCTCTTGTTCTTATCTTATTTCTAAAAGAAAAAAGTTCTTACTTGTATGATTTAGATAGATACTTGTGTAATTTTCTTACTTTTATTATTGTTTGTTATTATATAGTGCGATGGTTTTGGTATCCGCCTCCGTCGGCCCTTGTCCTGTCTATGATTCGGATGTGGTATATATTATCTTTTATAACTATTTGGTTCATTTAGTGTTTATGACAATTATGCCGACCAACGTGACCTAGATATTTTTATCTAGGAGGTATGTGAACCGGAAATTCCAACCGACCCTATTATCGAGAGGTTAAATTTAATTGAAGAAGAAAACAATTACCTGAAGAAAAAATTGAAAAGAATTGAGGAGGAGAAGATGAGATTGGAGTTGCATGTTGCAGATGTCGTCCATGATCACAAGATCAAGATGGATGAAATGCGCTTGAAGATTAGAAAGATTAAAAAATATGTCATTCATACTGAGGCTTGGTATCATTATGCCGTTGGATCAATTGTTACCTTAGTTGCGATTATGATCGCATTTGTTGTTGCATTGAAATGTTTTACATAGTTTCAATGTATGGTTTAATTAGATGCTCTGGAGAGCTATGTGTTGTTCAATGAGAACTATGTATGTACTTTGGTTTTAATGTGATGATAAACTTCTATTAATTTGATCACTTCTGTATTCATGATGTTCTGTAATGGTTTTTGACACACTTAATTATATATAATGCACGCAGATGAACCGGCAATGGATGTACGGTAACAGACGCACCTCCGAGTACATTAAGAGCGTGCATAATTTTCTCGAAGTGGCTGAGGCAAACAAGCAGAATGGTTTTATGTGTTGTCCATGCCCTATATATGGGAATACGAAGTCTTACTCTGACCGGAAAATCCTTCACACCCACCTGCTTTATAAGGGTTTCATTCCACACTATAATGTTTGGACCAAGCACGGAGAAAGAGGGGTTATGATGGAAGACAACGAAGAAGAAGAGGATGATGACAACTATGTGCCCCCTGAATACGATGATGCTGCAACGGGGGAAGCTGAAGATCAAGAGGAACCAGACGATGTGGCCGATGATGATCTTCGCCGGGTCATTGTTGATGCAAAGAGACAATGCGAAAGTGAAAAGGAGAAGTTGAAGTTCGATCGCATGTTAGAGGATCACAAAAAAGGGTTGTACCCCAATTGCGAAGATGGCAACACAAAGCTCGGTACCACACTGGAATTGCTGCAGTGGAAGGCAGAAAATGGTGTATTTGACAAAGGATTTGAGAAGCTACTGAAAATATTGAAGAAGAAGCTTCTAAAGGATAACGAATTGCCCGACAGTACGTACGGAGCAAAGAACGCTGTATGCCCTCTAGGATTGGAGCTGCAGAAGATACATGCATGCCCTAATGACTGTATCCTCTACCGCGGTGCGTACGAGGATTTGAACGCATGCCCGGTATGCGGTGCATTGCGGTATAAGATCAGACGAGATGACCCTGGTGATGTTGAGGGCGAGCGGCCCAGGAAGAGGGTTCCTGCCAAGGTGATGTGGTATGCTCCTATGATACCACAGTTGAAACGTCTGTTCAGAAACACAGAGCATGCCAAGTTGATGCGATGGCACAAAAAGGACCGTAAGAAAGACGGGAAGTTGAGAGCACCCGCTGACGGGTCGCAGTGGAGAAAAATCGAGAGAAAGCAGGGGGACTTTGCAGGCGACGCAAGGAACGTATGGTTTGATTTAAGCGCGGATGGCATTAATCCTTTTGGTGAGCAGAGCAACAATCATAGCACCTGGCCTGTGACTCTATGTATCTATAACCTTCCTCCTTGGCTGTGCATGAAGCGGAAGTTCATTATGATGCCAGTTCTCATCCAAGGCCCTAAGCAACCCGGCAACGACATTGATGTGTACCTAAGGCCATTAGTTGAAGAACTTTTACAGCTGTGGAATGGAAAAGGTGTACGTGTGTGGGATGAGCAAGACCAGCAGGAATTTGACCTACATGCGTTGCTGTTTGTAACCATCAATGATTGGCCTGCTCTCAGTAACCTTTCAGGACAGACAAACAAGGGATACCACGCATGCACGCACTGTTTAGATGACACCGAAAGTATATATTTGGACAAATGCAGGAAGAATGTGTACCTGGGGCATCGTCGATTTATTTCGACCAACCATCAATGTCGAAAGAAAGGCAATCATTTCAAAGGCGACGCAGATCACCGGAAGAAGCCCGCCGTCCGTACTGGTGATCACATACTTGCTATGGTCAATGATTTACAAGTAATCTTTGGAAATGGTCCCGGCGGACTATCTGTTCCGAATGACGCTGAGGGACGCGCACCCATGTGGAAGAAGAAATCTATATTTTGGGACCTACCCTATTGGAAAGACCTAGAGGTCCGCTCTGCAATCGACGTGATGCACGTGACGAAGAATCTTTGCATGAACCTGCTAGGCTTCTTGGGCATGTATGGGAAGACAAAAGATACACCGGAGGCACGGGAGGACCAGCAACGTGTGCACGAAAAAGACGGCATGCCTCCAAAGCAGTATGAAGGTCCTTCCAGCTATGCTCTTACCAAAGAAGAGAAGGAAATCTTCTTTGAATGCCTGCTCAGTATGAAGGTCCCGTTTGGCTTCTCGTCGAATATAAAGGGAATAATAAATATGGCAGAGAAAAAGTTCCAGAACCTAAAGTCTCATGACTGCCACGTGATTATGACGCAACTGCTTCCGGTTGCATTGAGGGGGCTTCTACCGGAAAATGTTCGATTAGCCATTGTGAAGCTATGTGCATTCCTCAATGCAATCTCTCAGAAGGTGATCGATCCAGAAATCCTACCAAGGTTAAAGAGTGATTTAGCGCAATGTCTTGTGAGTTTCGAGCTGGTGTTCCCACCATCCTTCTTCAATATCATGACGCACGTCCTAGTTCATCTAGTCGACGAGATTGTCGTTCTGGGCCCTGTATTTCTACACAATATGTTCCCCTTTGAGAGGTTCATGGGAGTCTTAAAGAAATATGTTCGTAACCACGCTAGGCCAGAAGGAAGCATCTCCATGGGCCATCAAACAGAGGATGTCATTGGGTTTTGTGTTGACTTCATTCCTGACCTTAAGAAGATTGGTCTCCCTCAATCGCGGTATGAGGAGAGACTGACTGGAAAAGGCACACTAGGAGCGGACTCAATAATATGTAGGGACGGACATTCTTGGTCTCAAGCACACTACACAGTTCTACAGAATTCTACCTTGATGACCCCGTATGTCGATGAACACAAGAATATTCTGCGCTCCAAACACCCGGAGCAGTGTGACGACTGGATTACATGTGAACACATCAGAAGTTTCGGCAGTTGGTTGCAAACACGTCTCATGGGTGACAACACTGTTTCTGATGAGCTGTACTCGTTGGCCAGGGGACCATCTTCGACTGTATTGACTTATAAAGGGTACGAGATAAATGGGAATACATTTTACATGATCGCCCAAGATCAAAAGAGCACCAACCAAAACAGTGATGTCCGCTTTGATGCAGCAACCAAGAGGGGAAAGGTCGACACATATTATGGTTACATAGTGGACATATAGGAACTTGACTATGGACATGATTTTAAGGTCCCTTTGTTTCAGTGCAAATGGGTCAATCTATCAGGAGGCGGGGTACAGGTAGACCCATAGTATGGAATGACAACAGTGGATCTGAACAATCTTGGGTACACAGACGAACCATTCGTCCTAGCCAATGATATGGCGCAGGTTTTCTATGTGAAGGACATGTCTACCAAACCGAGAAAAAGAAAAGATAAGGAAGCGAATACATCATACGATAAGCCAAAGCGCCACATAGTTCTTTCAGGAAAAAGAGACATCGTGGGAGTGGAGGGCAAGACAGACATGTCTGAATATTATGAAAAGTTTCATGAAATTCCTCCCTTCAAAGTTAAGGCTGACCCAAGCACCCTGTTAAACGATGAAGATTATCCATGGTTACGGCGCAATAAGCAAAGGACACAAGCGAAGAAAAAGTGAAGACTTTCTCTCCACAACTATTATGATGATGCCTTTGATCTAGAATATCACTGCAGTTACATGTGAAGAAATTAAATGTCTTTTGTAACACATGATTTTTCGTCCGAAACCCTGATACTTCGAAAGAGATTGTCCATTTTGTACACGAAGTGCATCCAATTTTTGCCATAACCCTCTCAACTTTTTAACATGCTATGTGGGTGAAATGATGATACCATGCCAACTTTCAACCTTTTCACAATTCATTTGAAGTGCTTTTCAATTTCAGGGTCATTTATCTCAAAAAAAAATCAGTAAATGCATGAAAAATACGAAATGAAGTCAGAAAGGGTTGAAAATTGATGATGTGGCTTTGAATGGTACATTTTGAACACACAAAAACTCTGGAGTTCAAATAAGTTCAAAAAAATGAAATCCCTTTGTAACAGATGAGTTTTCGTCCGAAACCCTGATACTTCGAAAGAGATTGTCCATTTTGTACACGAAGGGGGGGGGGGGGGGGGGGGGGGGGGGGGGGGGGGGGGGGGGGGGGGGGGGGGGGGGGGGGGGGGGGGGGGGGGGGGGGGGGGGGGGGGGGGGGGGGGGGGGGGGGGGGGGGGGGGGGGGGGGGGGGGGGGGGGGGGGGGGGGGGGGGGGGGGGGGGGGGGGGGGGGGGGGGGGGGGGGGGGGGGGGGGGGGGGGGGGGGGGGGGGGGGGGGGGGGGGGGGGGGGGGGGGGGGGGGGGGGGGGGGGGGGGGGGGGGGGGGGGGGGGGGGGGGGGGGGGGGGGGGGGGGGGGGGGGGGGGGGGGGGGGGGGGGGGGGGGGGGGGGGGGGGGGGGGGGGGGGGGGGGGGGGGGGGGGGGGGGGGGGGGGGGGGGGGGGGGGGGGGGGGGGGGGGGGGGGGGGGGGGGGGGGGGGGGGGGGGGGGGGGGGGGGGGGGGGGGGGGGGGGGGGGGGGGGGGGGGGGGGGGGGGGGGGGGGGGGGGGGGGGGGGGGGGGGGGGGGGGGGGGGGGGGGGGGGGGGGGGGGGGGGGGGGGGGGGGGGGGGGGGGGGGGGGGGGGGGGGGGGGGGGGGGGGGGGGGGGGGGGGGGGGGGGGGGGGGGGGGGGGGGGGGGGGGGGGGGGGGGGGGGGGGGGGGGGGGGGGGGGGGGGGGGGGGGGGGGGGGGGGGGGGGGGGGGGGGGGGGGGGGGGGGGGGGGGGGGGGGGGGGGGGGGGGGGGGGGGGGGGGGGGGGGGGGGGGGGGGGGGGGGGGGGGGGGGGGGGGGGGGGGGGGGGGGGGGGGGGGGGGGGGGGGGGGGGGGGGGGGGGGGGGGGGGGGGGGGGGGGGGGGGGGGGGGGGGGGGGGGGGGGGGGGGGGGGGGGGGGGGGGGGGGGGGGGGGGGGGGGGGGGGGGGGGGGGGGGGGGGGGGGGGGGGGGGGGGGGGGGGGGGGGGGGGGGGGGGGGCGGGGACCCCTCTGCTGAGCTGTACGTAGGGCTGCGGTGTGTCGGTTGGCCGAGGCCGGGCATGACCCAGGAAAGTGTGTCCGGCCAGAGTTAAGCGAGCGTGGTGGGTAAGTTGGTGCACCCCTGCAGGGAAGAACACATCTATCGATAGCCGGTCCTACGGTAAAGGACACTCGGAGTTGTATCCCGATCAATACAACTAGAACTTGAGATGATAACTGGATATGTGGCTCCGGGATCGCTTTCTCGCAGGGAGTCGAGAAAGGATCTCTGGGCGAGACTGTTACTTGATACTACTACTACTTTACATTATGCTAATCTGCACTCTTCTAATGCTGCAAGACCGCTGAAGATGTTGAACATGCTAGTCTTCGATAGGACTAGGCTTTCCCCCTCTATTCTGGCATTTCTGCAGCCCAGTCCACAGATACAGCCTCCCTTTGAGAATATTGCATATGTAGTGTAGATCCTTGCTATATAAAAATGCCGCCTACTGGGCCACCACGGCCTGAATACGACTAGAAACCCAACCCGCCAGGTGGGCCAGGATTCAAGCCAGCAGAAGGCCTAGTAGGCCCACAGGCAGGGAGACACGTTTAGGCCCGTAAGCCTGCAATAGAGAGGAGCTCGAAAGGGCAGGCACAGCCGCGCTTATAAACTGGTGCCGAAGCTCCTCAGCTAGCGAGGTGGGACTAAACATCCACCGCGGCTGTGCCTGGCACAGGCTATTTGTAACATCCCCAGATATCAACCCGGTCATCAAGCTAATTAGTTAGCCATGTCATAATGATCATCCAAAATAAGTTACCATTAGGAAATAATTCAAACTTCAATTCAAAATTTAAAGTGTTAGTCAAATATTTATTTCATCAAACAGCAAAACAAAATTGTTCATAATATTGCAAATAATCCCAAGGTAATTATAAAATTGAAACCAATATTTTTTGAATCCCCAAAATGCCCCTGGATTTTATTTACTGGTCCAGCAGCATTTAATTTGGCCTTTCCAATTAAAAAATGCCTAACCTCTTTCTATGGCCCTGAAACTTTTTGTGGCAGAGCCTAAAAATGGCAGGGATTTAAGTGGACTAGTCCCACATTTTTCCTTAATCATTTGGTAGTCTGATTAAATCCTTTTTCCATCTCTGTTGATAAATAAAAGAGAAAACAGAAAGTGAAAGGGTAAAGAAACTTACCTGGCGCTCATCTGAGGCCCGAGACGGCCTAGCCGACCAGTGTGCCTCTCCCCACCTACTCGTGCCTCGCTGTCGCCGCAGCCATGGCCGAGCTCGCGTCGCTCCGGCCATGGCTCGACACCGTGCCAGAGCAGCTGGGCGAGGGGATAAGGGCGCCCTCGTCCACCTCCCCTGGACGCCCTCCCCCATTCGCTCCCTCTTCCCCTCTCTCCATCGCCTCCCTCCTCCTTCCCCGTCGTCACCCGACGCACTCGACACCATGGTCGCCGTGAACGCCGCGTCCACTGCCTCCCCCTCGTCCCCTCGCGATGTCTACGTGCTTCGCCCCATCGCTCTCGACCTCCTCCCCGAGCCGCACGACCGGACGAGCTCTACAACGCCTCCTCGCCGCCTTCTTCTTCCGAGGGACGCCGGAGATCCCCACCGCTGTTTCGCCTGCATCAGGCCTTCCCCGACGCCTCCGAGCCAGCCATTTAACTGCTGTAAGCACTGCCTCAAAACCCCTCACTCCCTGCTGCGATCTCGCTGCTGTAAATGACGCGGCTGAGCTCGCGAGCTCCAGCCGCCGCGGATGCGTTCACCGCCGTAGCCACCGACCATCCTAGCTCGTCCTCGTGGCATGGGTCGACGCAGCGCGATGTGCCCGTTCGAATGGGCCAAGCCGCGCGGCAAACGGTCACCTCTAGCACGATTCCGGCCGTCTCCGACGCGTCGCCGCCGTTCGGGAGGTCGCCGGTGTGCCTCTGCGCGCGCCGACCGTTTAAATCCGATGGGTCCCAGCCGGCAGATCATCAGGAGCTTAATTAGGGCACTAAGCAGTCACTGACAGTGGGCTCAACTACTGAAGCATCTAGGATTAGTGCTAATTATTTGCTAACTAATTGTTCCACTGACAGCCTGGGCCCACGCTCTAATTAACATAATTAGATTAGTTTAAAACCCTGTTAGAACTAACAGAGACTGACCACTGGGTCCCACTGGACCCAGTTGACCAGTCAACCAGCTGACTGGGCCGGGCCCAGTCAATGACAGGTGGGTCCCACTGGACCCACTGTCCAGTCAACGTTGACCCAGTCAACTATTGACTGTGCAGTTGACTGGGCCCACTGTCAGCCTCTCTGGTGCACACTGGGTGCAGTGCACCGGGTGCACCCAGCGTTTCCTGTTACTGTTTAAATTCGAATTAATAAATCCAGAATTCCAGAAAATCATTTAAATCTTTGAAATTTAATAACTTTTAAACCGAAGCTCAGATCGAAAAACTTAAAACGTGAAAGTTGCTCAGAACGACGAGACGAATTTGATCGTGTCGTCTGTTTCCATGTCAAAACCTCCTACGTAGGAGAACTCGTAACTCCGAGCCTGATTCCGGTAGATGAATAATGCACACACCCCGGGTAATAAATCCCGCGATAATCCTAAAATAACTAAACTGGCTTAGATGCATCTTTAGACAAGCCCGCACTGCATCGTAGCATAGCATGCACCGTGTTGCATTTGTTTGCATTATGTTT